>CM033641.1:169650410-169713236 GCA_019512145.1 Engystomops pustulosus
TAGTGGTGCAACTGCAATAATAATATAGCAAATGGCGAGTGTGAAAGTTGAAAGGTAATACTGATGGCATGACAGTAGAGAGTGCGCAACGCAATAGTAAATCATAGTCAAATGCCGAGTGAAAGTGAACGTGTGTACATGACGGCTGTGATAGTAGAGAGTGGCGCAACTGCAATAGAATCAGAGCAAAGGCGATGGTGAAAGTGAACGTTTGTAGATGACGACAGTGATAGTAGAGAGTTGCGGCAACTGCAATAGTAATTCAGAGCAAATGGGCGAGAGGCAAGTGACCATTTGTAGATGGCGGCATATTGATAGTAAGAGTGGCCGCAACTACATAGTAATCAGAGCAAATGGCGAGATCAGAGTGAACTGTGTACATGACGGCAGTGTATAGTAGAGAGTGGCGCAACTACAATAGTTAATCAGAGCAAATGGTGAGTGTGAAAATGGACGTATGTACATGATGGCAGTGATAGTAGAGAGTGGCGCAACTGCAATAGTAATCAGAGCAAATGGCGACAGGCCAAGTGAACGTGTGTACATGACGGCAGTGATAGTAGAGAGTGGCGCAACTACAATAGTAATCAGAGCAAATGGTGAGTGTGAAAATGGACGTATGTACATGATGGCAGTGATAGTAAAGAGTGGCGCAACTACAATAGTAATCAGAGCAAATGGCGAGAGTCAGAGTGAACGTGTGTACATGACGGCAGTGATAGTAGAGAGTGCCGCAACTACAATAGTAATCAGAGCAAATGGTGAGTGTGAAAATGGGACGTATTACTGATGGCAGTGATAGTAAGAGTGGCTCAACTGCAATATAATCAGAGCAAATGGCGAGAGGCAAGTGAACGTTTTGTAGATGACGGCAGTGATAGTAGAGTGGCGCAACTACATAGTAATCAGAGCAAATGGTAGTTGTGAAAATGGACGTATGTCATGATGGCAGTGATAGTAGGAGTGGCTCAACTGCAATAGTAATCAGAGCAAATGGGCAGAGGCAAGTGAACGTTTGTAGATGACGGCAGTGATAGTAGAGAGTGGCGCAACTACAAATAGTACTCAGAGCAAATGGCGATGTTACATCGCAGTGATGTAGAGGTGGCGCAACTAATAGTAATCAGAGCAAATGGCGAGAGTCAAAGTGACTGTGTTTACATGATGGCATGATAGTAGAGATGGCGCAAGTTCAAAGCTTTTAACTCTTTATAATAGTATTTAACATATAATATAATATATGTATGTGTGTGTGTATAATAACATCTATATATTACATCAATAAATGTTTCATACAACTTGCAATCTCCACATTCACTTTTTTAAAAGCTTTTAGAGCTGTCTTCCCTGCAGAAGATACTGCCGGTAACTTCTCTGGTTGGTACCACCATTGACGCATGTAATCCATGAATTATTTGCATATATACAGCACTCTTTATATCTGTGTCTTGCAGGGTTATACTGTCGCTTTCCTCAGTCTCAGCGGGCCATCCTGTATTGTTATACTGACCTCGTCAGTGCAAAACCGTTTGGCTCCGCCTACAGTGTGTGAGTAGCTCAGCTTAGCATGAGGAAGTATCTGCTTCTAGTTTTTCATTATTATTCTAAGCCACTACTTAGGACATGCCAATAATCAGGAAATCTACACTATTCATTTTAACCCAGAGACTACGCATTTCCTATGAGAGAGACCAAGAATAACATATATCCAGATTTGGAGTTGTCAAGTACGCCCATACTGATCATCCAGCAAAGTGAAGCTACTGAAAGACTTCTCTTCATATTTAAAAGACTGATACTGAGCACACAGAGTCCAACCATGATACATGTAGAACCCTGGATTGAGCCTGTTTGTTGCTGCAGCCCAGATGGCCAGCTCCTTCTATGACACAGCGCTGCTTTTTGTGGTAAATCACTATAAACCAATCAATCGGATTTTTTAACACTCTGTACAAGCGACTTACTACAGACATCCATATCGAACTTCTATATCATCCACACTTCATCCTGGATTATCACCTTTGCTTTGCGCTTATGTTTTAGGCTAAAATTGGTGACGCCCAAGGAAAGGTACTATATGTGTGCCACTATTTGGTACCTGCTATCACGGAGCTTTTATTGCCGGTCATCTTTTTAACTGGCCATTGAGGTGATTATTGGATCTGCTGTTTTGAATGGATTTGACAGGATGTTCACAACATACGGCTGTGTGTATGGCCTTGGCTTCTGAAGGTTCCTCAGAACAGAACCGCTCTGTGAAGCTCATCATCATTGAGCTGGTGTATGGAATATGCTGTTTTATTGGTAGTTTGCTCTCTGGACATATATTGTGAGTGTGAAAATTGCAAGCCCCCAGGTTAACCTGGTATGTGCAGTTAATAACTTTATTTCTTCTGTTTAGTGTATGTTATGTTTGTATTAAAAGTGCCCCAGCATGGAAACTTAGTAGACCAAGCACATGCCTCTTCTGCAAACCTTCTGAAGTTCACGTCTACTAGGAGAATTACCATCAAGTTCACAATCTATGACACCATCTCCATGCTTTATAATTCTTCTTTTTGCTAGGCCATATTGTACAATATTGCTGTTCATGGATTGACATATTATTCTTTGTTTTTGCAACAAACCACTTAAACTTCAGCCCTGAATATATTGGTTATGCTAATGCAGCTGGCTAAATGATTTTTATAACCAGCTTTTTAGCCGTCTTCATTTTATCCAGATGTTTAAGATGTGACTCTGATTCTCATTGGATAGTATCCTATTCTGCTGGAGTATTCATCATGGCATTTGTACACTGAACATTCTTATATTTTAAGGTAGTTAAAATGTTATTACAGCTAACACCACCTTAGGGCACTTTTCTTCTTGTATGATGGAGTTTATTAACAGAATTGTTCCTTAAAATAGGAAGACTGAATAAATAATACAAATGTATTAGAAACAGCTCACCTTTAAACACCCATGGCTCCAATCATTTGATTGAAATCAGGGGGCTGTCAAAGAATGCTGCAATAATCATGGAGCTTCAAATAACTACTTTATAATTATACTATGAACCGAAGGACCCTCAGTGCTGCAGATTCAATGCTGTTACAATGACAGAGTCAGTTCTTCCCTCCCCTTTGCATTCTACTATGCCACTTGAGTCACATGCAGAGAGAGAGAGGGAAGAGCAGGGGTTGGGTGAGACTGTTCTGTCCATTCAGGCTCATTAGCTCCTTCATTTGAGGAAGGAGGACCATGGATAATAATATAAGAATATTACCACAGTCACAGTGGCATGTATCCATGAGTAAGTGTCCCTGGTTTTATTGATTCTTAATTTGATGGTAGATTTTTCTTTCAATTCTTGGTAATTTTCGCTCTGAAAATATCTATCCAGTGTTAGGTTCTACCATGCATATTGCAGTCATGTATTTTTAATGCACACAAATTAAAAAGTTAATTTTTAAAAGGAACTGTCATCAGATATTTTACTATAACAGGGTGAAAAATCCTAATGATAGTTCCACAAGCACTATACTAGCTCTTGTCCATATTGTTTTTAGCTAAAAATGGATATTTCCTATACTCGTGAAGCAAAGTGTAATAACACAGCTGAAAGTTTGTGTTTGGTTGTGCTTGCTTTCAGTTTGTAATATTTGTCCTTTTTCATGGTTTTGAAGCTCGTGGAGTTATGATGTTTGTCTCTGATACCACTTCCAACTATAAAGATCTGTCTTGTCAAACATATAAAGGATCCTTTATTACGGTAAGTGCAAAATGAATTATGCCCTTTCCCGCTGATGCCCTTTTTCGTTTCCGTTTTTTACGGCAGTGATAGTAGAGAGTGGCGCAGCTGCAAAGGTAATCATAGCAAATGGTGAGAGTCAGAGTGAACTTGTCAGAGCAAATGGCGAGAGGCAAAGTGAACGTTTGTAGATGACGGCAGTGATAGTAGAGAGTGGCGCAACTACAATAGTAATCAGAGCAAATGGCGAGTGTGAAAGTGAACTTTTGTACATAACGGCAGTGATAGTAGAGAGTGGCGCAACTACAATAGTAATCAGAGCAAATGGCGAGAGTCAGAGTGAACGTGTGTACATGATGGCAGTGATAGTAGAGAGTGGCGCAAGTTCAAAGCTTTTACTCTTTATAATAGTATTTAATATAATATAATAATATGTATGTGTGTGTGTATATATAACCATCTATATATTATCATCAATAAATGTTTTCATACAACTTGCAATCTCCAGCATTCACTTTTTTAAAAGCTTTTAGAGCTGTCTTCCCTGCAGAAGATACTGCCGGTAACTTCTCTGGTTGGTACCACCATTGACCATGTAATCCATGAATTATTTGCATATAATACAGCACTCTTATTATCTGTGTCTTGCAGGGTTATACTGTCAGCTTCCTCAGTCTCAGCCGGCCATTCCTGTATTGTTATCACTGACCCGTCAAGTGCAAACACAGTTTGGCTCCGCCTACAGTGTGTGAGTAGCTCAGCTAGCATGAGGAAGTATCTGCTTCTAGTTTTTCATTATTATTCTAAGCCACTAACTTAGGACATGCCAATAATCAGGAAATCTACACTATTCATTTTACCCAGAGACTACAGCATTTCCTATGAGAGAGACCAAGAATAACATATATCCAAGATTTGGAGTTGTCAAGTACGCCTCATACTGATCATCCAGCAAAGTGAAGCTACTGAAAGACTTCTCTTCATTATTTAAAAGACTGATACTGGCACACAGAGTCCAACCATGATACATGTAAGAACCTGGATTGAGCCTGTTGTTGCTGCAGCCCAGATGGCCAGCTCCTTCTATGACACAGCGCTGCTTTTTGTGGTAAAAAATCACTATAACCAATCAATCGGATTTTTTAACACATCTGACAGCGACTTACTACAGAAATCCATATCGAACTTCTATATCATCCACAACTTCATCCTGGGATTAGCACCTTTGCTTTGCGCTTATGTTTTAGCTAAAATTGGTGACCGCCAGAGGAGAAAGGTCACTATATGTGTGCCACTATTTGGGTACCTGCTATCACGGAGCCTTTTATTGCCGGTCATCTTTTTGAACTGGCCAATTGAGGTGATGTATGGATCTGCTGTTTTGAATGGATTGACAGGATGGTTCACAACATACTGGGCTGGTGTTATGGCCTTGGCTTCTGAAGGTTCCTCAGAACAGAACCGCTCTGTGAAGCTCATCATCATTGAGCTGGTGTATGGAATAGCTGGTTTTATTGGTAGTTTGATCTCTGGACATATATTTGTGAGTGTGAAAATTGCAAGCCACCAAGGTATAACCCTGGTAATGTGCAGTTTAATACTTTATTTCTTCTGTTTAGTGTATGTTATGTTTGTATTAAAAGTGCCCCAGCATGGAAACTTAGTAGACCAAGCACATGCCTCTTCTGCAGAACCTTCTGAAAGTTCACGTCTACTAGGAGAATTACCATCAAGTTCTACATCTATGACACCATCTCCATGCTTTATAATTCTTCTTTTTGCTAGTGCCATATTGTACAATATTGCTGTTCATGGATTGACAGATGTAATTTCTTTGTTTTTGCTAAACAAACCACTTAACTTCAGCCCTGAATACATTGGTTATGCTAATGCAGCTGGCTACATGATTTTTATAACCAGCTTTTTAGCCGTCTTCATTTTATCCAGATGGTTTAAGGATGTGACTCTGATTCTCATTGGCATAGTATCCTATTCTGCTGGAGTATTCATCATGGCATTTGTACACTGGACATTCTTATATTTTATAGGTAAGTTAAAATGTTATTACAGCTAACACCACCTTAAGGGCACTTTTCTTCTTGTATGATGGAGTTTATTAACAGAATTGCTCCTTAAAAATAGGAAGACTGAATAAATATAACACAAATGTATTAGAAACAGCTCACCCTTTAAACATCCCATGGCTCAAATCATTTGATTGAAATCAGGGGCTGCAGAAGAATGCTGCAATAATCATGGGAGCTTCAAATAACTACTTTTATAATTATACTAATGAACCTGAAGGACTCCTCAGTGCTGCAGATTCAAATGCTGTTACAATGAGCAGAGCATGTCTTCCCTCCCCTTGCATTTCCTACTGCCACTTGAGTACACATGCAGAGAGAGGAGGGAGAGAGCAGGGGGTTGGGTGAGACATGTTCTGTCCATTCAGGCTCATTAGCTCCTTCATTTAGAAGGAAGGAGACCATGGATAAATAATATAAGAATATTACCACAGTCACAGTGCATGTATCCATGAGTAAGTGTCCCTGGTTTATTATTCTTGAATTTGATGGTAGATTTTCTTTCAATTCTTGGTAATTTTCGCTCTGAAAATATCTATCCATGTTAG
Source organism: Engystomops pustulosus (assembly GCA_019512145.1). Classification (NCBI taxonomy): domain Eukaryota; kingdom Metazoa; phylum Chordata; class Amphibia; order Anura; family Leptodactylidae; genus Engystomops; species Engystomops pustulosus. The sequence continues at coordinate 169,656,776 of CM033641.1, forward strand.
GTTCTACCATGCATATTGCATGCATGTATTTTTAATGCACACATAATTAAAAAGTTAATTTTTAAAAGGAACTTGTCATCAGATTTTTACTATTAACAGGTGAAAAATCCTAATGATAGGTTCCCACAGCACTATACTAGCTCTTGTCCATATTGTTTTTAGCTAAAACATGGATATTTCCTATACTCAGTGAAGCAAAGTGTAATAACAACAGCTGAAAGTTTTGGTGTTGGTTGTGCTTGCTTTCAGTTTGTAATATTTGTCCTTTTTCAATTGTTTTGAAGCTCGTGGAGTAATGATGTTTGCTCTGATACCACTTCCAACTATAAGATCTGTCTTGTCTAAACATATAAAAGGATCTTCTTACGGTAAGTGCAAAATGAATTATGCCCTTTCCCGCTGATGCCCTTTTTCGTTTCCGTTTTTTGATTCCCTTCTATAACCCCTTACCGACCTGTGACATATTAGTAAGCCACTTATTAGGCTGCTTATTACAGCAAACACCCACCGGTAACATCCGCGAATGGTGCTAACACCGATCGCTGGTGTTAACCCCTCAGCCTTCTTGGGTCCCGCCATATTGACTTCAATAGTCATTCCCCGTGACAAGTGGTGACAGTCACCATGACATCCTCAGATCAAACATAGACTGCCTTGTTTTAGCCCATTTATTATAATGTGAGATATGTACAAGAAGTGAAATAATTCTGTTGCATGGCAATATATGGTGGGATCAATGAGACAACCTAGGCTTAAAGTAGTAAAGAAAAAAACTGTTAAAAATACATAAATAAATAAAAATTCAAATAAACAGTAAAAATCATAAACACGTTAGGTATTGCCGTGTCTCAAATTTTCAAATCATTCAAAATATAATATTGGTTATTCCCAGAGTTACTCCATAATGTCCAAAATATCCAAAATGCTACTTTTTCAACATTTTGCATTAAATATTTCATAAAAGTGATCAAAAGGGTGTACAGTCATCAAAATAGTAGCAATGGAAATAACAGCTCATCTTGCAAAAAATGACATGTCACACAGCTCCATGCTGTTAAAGGAAACCTACCACTTGAAGTGGCAGGTATAAGAGGGAACTACCGAGCACCAGCTCAGGTTGAGCTGGTGCCGGAGCTTATTTTTGTTAGTGTTTTAAACCGCAGTATCGCGGTTTAAAACACTTTTTAAACTTTATGGCCGAAGCTGCTGCGGCGCAGGGAGGTACGCGCTCGGCGCACCATGCTCTCCTTCACTTCCTATGTAGCCGCGTGCACGGTCGCGAGCATGGTAAGCGGCGAGCGCGTACCTCCCTGCACCAAAGCAGCTCCGGTCATAAAGTTTAAAAAGTGTTTAACCGCGATACTGCGGTTTAAACACTAACAAAAATAAGCTCCGGCACCAGCTCACCCTGTAGCTGGTGCTCGGTAGTTCCCTCTTATACCTGCCACTTCAAGTGGTAGGTTTCCTTTAAAGTTATTAGTGCTAGAAGAAGACAAAATTTAAAAAAATTTGTACAGGATGTTTAGTTTTTCTAAATGTATAAAAACAAAATTAAACCTATATAAATTTAGTATCCCTGTAATCGTACCGACCCAAAGAATGAAGATATGTCATTTAGGGCGCCTTAAAAAACAAGCCCATAGGAAAAGAAAGTTCAATTTCTTATGCATAAAACAAGCCCCCACACAGCACTTTACATGGAAAAATAAAAAAGTTACAGAGTTTTGAAGGTGTGGAGTGATAAATGGAAAAGCAAAAACTAAAAATGGGGTTAAGTGGTTAACTGCATTTTTTCATTGTTGTTTTTTTTCAGGTAAAGTCTTTGTTGTTCTACAGCTCTCATTAGCCATTACAGGAGTTGTGGTATCAGTTGTATTCAATAAGATTTACCAAGCCACTCTAGATACATTCAACGGAACCTGTTTTATTATATCCGGGATCATAGCAATTGTGAGCCTCATTCCTATCAGGTATGTGATACATGCTTGAAACTAGTTTCCCATAAACACTGTATTTTCACTATAACCGGTTCTGCTATCCCCTTGATACACTTTCAAACACTTTTGTCATGGTAACCACGATAAGAATAGAATAAATACAATAGAAAATTGTATACGCTTTCACCACCGTATCGTTAAATAGTTCTGTTGCCTTCAGGATGAAGGAGTTGTGGAACCTCGTGGTGCGGCAACGCACCTGGCGGTAACGATGACCAGTGTCACTCCATTGCTGCAGTAGTGTGTCGTGTAGTGGGTGGGTGCCATTTTTCGCAATGGTGTCAAATGTCCTAAGGCATCTGGTTTGCCAGACTTCCTGTAGCGGATGCAACGTCTCCCCAATAGTGCTCTGGGCTCTTCAGATAACCTTGTTGAAGCGGTTCTTTTCTCTACTGTTTAAGCCTCCTCCCCAACAGACAACTGCGTAGAACAATTTGCCTGCCGTCATCATTTCGTAAAATATTTTTAATATTAGGGCAGAGATTTTGAATGACCTCAGCTTTCTCAACTAGCGCAATCTGTCACATAACCTGTCGATATTGGTCCTCCATTCAAGCCTTTCATTAATGTGCACCCCCAGGTACTTGTAGGTGTTGACCTGATCTATTTCTCGCCCATTGATCCTAATTGGTACTGTATCCGTTTTGTTCCTCTTTAGATCGATGACCATCTCCTTTTTTTTTTACATTGATCACCAGATTGTTGCTTTCACTCCACTCAAACAATGGTCGGAATGAAATGTGGATAGGTTTCTCATTCAGGAGTGGTTTTCTCTATAATAAATATCACTCAGCAGTGTGGGGCCTTTGAGACCACGGAAACCCTACACTGTGGTGGGATGTAATAACCTGAATAAATGTAAATAACCAGGGAGGATGAAGTTTAAGATTCCATGTCCACCATTTGGTGTGATGCAGCACTGCCCAGCAATAAACTGGCGGGGAAGAAACTAGAGAGGTATCTCAAAATACTGCGTTACACCAAGGAGCTTGGCATAAGATCCACCCTAAGACGCCAAATCCATCCCTGCTCTCATTACAAAGAAATAAAAAAAAGACCTGAAAATCATTTCCTATATACGATGTGTTTGAAACATGTATTCTCCGTACTTATATTTTTTATAATGCCAGTTTATGCCATAAAGGTTCTCTAATATTTGCTTTCACACCCTTTTTTCCCCCGGCTTTGCATACATGAGCACTCCTACTCCTCGTGCATGTTCATTCTTATGAGTATAGATCATGCCCCAGGCCAAACATGCACGCCCTCATGACCGCGGGTACTGCCAGGGTTACCGATGCAGCAAGAAGGCTTTCTCCATATGCGTTTATTTATTCAATAAAAAATCTAAAATAGACAAAACAATTTGTAACTACGCAGATTAAAATGTGAAATTATTTTGCCTATATAGTAAATATAAAAAATGTAAAAAAACAATGCCAAAAATGTTGTTTCGATCTCTGACCAATAAATAGTGAATAAATATTGGTTATTATTATGTCAAATGTATTCTAAAAAGTGTGCTTTTAAAAAATACAACTTATTCGGAAAAAAACAAGCTGTCATATGCCTGTGGATATCCTTGGATGTGTGCTAGATGTTGTTTCAACACCCAGCACATTTTGTTTTAACCCCTTCCCGCCGCAGCCCTTTTTCGTTTTTGCGTTTTCATTTTTCACTCCCCACATTCAAAAATCTGTAACTTTTTAGTTTTCCATTTACAGAGCTGTGTGATGGCTTATTTTCTGTGTAACAAATTACACTTCAAAATGGTTGTATTTAATATTCCATACCGTGTACTGGGAAGCGGGAAAAAAATTCCAAATGCAGTGAAATTGGTAAAAAAACTCATTTGAGCCGTATTCTAGTGGACTTGGATTTTACGGATTTCACTGTGCACCCCAAATGACATGTCTATTTTATTCTTTGGGTCGGTACGATTACAGGGACAACAAATTTATATAGGTTTTATAATGTTTTCATACATTTAAAAAAAGTAAAATCTTCTGGCGCTAATAAGTTTTTCATACTTTGGTGTATGGAGCTGTGGGTGGTGCCATTTTTTGCGGATGTTGATGACATTTACAATGTTCTCATTTTTAGGATAGTACGACCTTTTGATCACTTTTTTAAAAAAGTGCCATTTTCGACTTTAGGCGCGATTTTCCGTTACGTTGTTAAACGCAGTAAAAAAACATTATCATATTTTAATAGATTGGGCATTTTTGGACACGGCGATACCTAATGTGTTTATGATTTTTACAGTTTTTTTATATTTATATGAGTTCTAGGGGAAGGGGGGTGATTTGAATTTTTAGGTTTTTTTATTATAATTTTTTTTTTACTTTATTTTTACTATTTTTCAGACTCCCTAGGGTACTTTAACCCTAGAGTGTCTGTACGATCCTATCATATACTGCCATACTACAGTATGGCAGTATATGTGTATTTTACTACTCATACATTACAATGTGCTGATAGCACATTGTAATGAATGGGTTAACCCGAAGTAGCTTCGGGTCTTCGTGAGACCCAAAGCTACAATGGCGACGGATCGCTGCTCTACGATGATGTCACGGGGAGCGAGGACCCTCAGAAAGATGGCGGCGCCCATGTACCGCCATCTTTTTGAAGCCGCCGGCAGCTTTGCCGGCAACGATCAGCAATAAAACACCCGCGATCGGTGCCGGCAATATGCAGCAAAGACTTACCGGCTATGGAGAGGACTCGGCCCGCGAGCCCTCTACATGCACCGGGACCTGGCATGTGACGTACTATTACATCACATGTCGGTAAGGGGTTAAGGGCTCATTCTAGGGCAAGTCCTATTCCCGCCTACATCTGTGGCTTGTGCAGTCCCTATTCTCCTTTATGACCCATTTATTAGTGGTAAACGCCAGTAAAAAATGTGATTTTCCACCTGGTATCCATGGTGTGGAAACTCCAACACAACTAATAAGTGCCTCTTTCATTTTTCTGGCACTGGAAAGTGTTGGAAAGTAGATCACGGTTGTATGCATGAGGCCTTATTGTGCATCCACAGATGACGTTCGCATTGCGTTTACAAACCCAATGCAAATGCCCGAAGTGAGATTCAGCCTGATCACATCTGCATTTCTAGTGAAGCACCCCGTGTTCTGTATTGTGTACATACAAAACACGGGGTGCTTGTTGTCGATCCCATGTGTTTCACTGGAAAAGCAGACGTTATTTGGTCAAGCCACGCCCCCAGGTGTTTCCATTGCATTTGTAAACGCAATGCGAATACCACATGTAAACAAATCCTGAGAGTAAATAGTCAGTATCAGCGATTATCAGAGATTAGCACTGGACAGATTTTTTTATCTAGTAAACTGATCACTGACTGATGGTCTCTACCATGCAAAAATCTGCTGCTTTGAAAAGCTTCCCAGCCAAGGCTGAAACACAAGAAGCCACTTTTTGGGAGGAATTGCTGTCTATAAGATTGCTGTTGGTAACAACTCCAGTTTGTGGCTTAACTAGTAAACATAGAGTATCCCTCTAAATTATTTCTCTCTTTACCGTTGAGTTGTGAATTGTCTAATTGTTACTAAATGTAAGTAATTATATCTATCTTTTTATTTTAGTGTTTCTGCATATAAATATTCAATGTTCCATGCCCTCAGGAGAGACTGACCAGAATACATCAAAGCATATCAATAATATAAGCTTTTATCTGAATTTGATTTGTTCTTTTTTCCATGTTTTATAAAGTGCTATAATAAACCTGTACATACAAGAATGGATGTAAGAAATTGTTGTGTCTTTTTATTCCAGCCTTGTAACTGGAAAAACCTGAATAAAAATAAATATGTTGGAAGCTTTACTATGAGATATGGGATGGGCCTTTGGATGATTGTATTCTTAGATATTTGAATTCTTTGGTGGTTTACAAAGTCTTATATTCAGAGCATTTTAAGTTTGCTGCTACAGTTATACATTGAGTTATAAATTGCAGTTAGACAGGGCAGAAGATAAACGATCATGGTGGTAATTATAACAAGGTACATGAGGCTAGTGCCTAGGGCAGTGGTGACAAACCTATGGCACGGGTGCCAGAGGTGGCACTCTGAGCCCTCTCTAGGGCACCCAGGCCATCACCCAGCACAAAGGTCACCGTTCAGGACTCCTCCTCCTGCAGTCACAGGGAGCCCAGAACGTGCCATGTTCTGCACTATTTTAAAGTGACTTGAAGTACAGGAGGTGTGGGCAACGCTGGATTATCATTGAAGCCCCTTCTCAGGGCCTATGATTCATCCTTTTAGAGGGACTTTAGAGGGAAGCTACAATAATAATCAGCATTGCTCCATCTTTGTACTGTATTAGGTGTCTTCAGGATGCCAATACGTTCAAATCTGTGACAGTGCTGGGAGCAATAAGTTACTTTAAATTGGCATTTGGCACTTTGTGAAAAATATGTCGCTTTTGGTTGTAGTCTCAGTCTCTAAAAGGTTTGCCATCACTGGCCTAGGGCGTCCAGAAGGAAGGGGGCGTTGTTTTACGGGAATGCCATATTTTATAGACTTGCTGCAGCCCACTGTCCAACTGCAGAAGGGAAGGGGTGGAGCAGGAGGTCTGTATGTGAAACAGTGGTGAGGCAGAGCAGGACAGAATAACTGTATATCTGCTGGGTAAGTGGCTATGTAATCCTGAAAATGCTACCGACCATGCTACTGACCATGCAGTGTGATGATAAAATCTTTGCTGGCTCTAAGGGCGCTGTCCCACGTTGCGTTTGCAAGCGCAGATGGAGACAAAACCGCACCCACCGGAGAGGTCCGATCGCATCGGGGTTTCTATGGAAACACCTGCGATCAGAAACGAGCCACCGGTGTTTTGCATTAATTTAACCCGGTGGGCGCGGTTTTGTCTGTGTCTGCGTTTGCAAACGCAATGTGGAACAGCACCCTAAAGAGTTCCTGGAGGAGCACATGAGAGGTGATGACCTCTGAAGTCAGCTTGGGGAGATGGCAGACATGCCGTTTTGTCTGCGTTTGCATAGCGAAACACGTGTCGGGGCAACTTCCCATGTGTGATCTGATTTGGTATGGTATTTGTTTTCCTTTTCCTTTTGTCATTCTTTCCTGCAGGATTATCTGTGCATCCATTTTAACCCCATTGTCTTATGCATGTTTACTTGGGGCTATGCTATATGACAAACTCATTACCTACCCATATACATGGATATAATTATTTATTGTACCACACATGGCTTTTAACCCATTGTAGTTCACCCATTGTGTGTCTTGATTATTTGTATGCTACTAATAAAGATGGTAATTTTTTACATTTATTCTTTGTAAGTGTTACATCACTTTTTGGTCAAACTATTAGTGTTTTGTATTGGGACCCGAGTGTGGCCGACATTATTGTCCACATATATCGGGTCTATCAAATTCTGTTGGTGTTTTAGAGAGATTTGAAAAGATTCTTTTGTCACGTGTGACCTCTCCTGCCAGTCAGTGATAGTCTTCTGATGTGTAACCATCGTGCAGCAAGGTTGTCATCATGTATGACAAGAAGAGAACTGAGAATCCACCTGACGTGTCCTTACAACGTATGGCAAAAAAGGTGTGAACCCAGCCTAAGATCTTATGCAAACAACTGTTAATACTTCATATGAGCAAGCCATGGTTTTTGCAGGCTTGTTTATGTCCTCATGTAGACACAGCTGAAGATTCCTTAGCCCTGTGTATGAGCCTAGTACCCCCGGGAATTAAGGTTCCTTTCACACTTGCGTTTTTTTACGCTCGTGTTATGCGCATGTATTTGATGTGCAATTTGATGCATCCCATAGATGTCAATGAGGGAGAACATTTGCGATCCTATTGAAGTAAGACCCCTTTCACACTTGCATTGCAGATCACATCAGAGTCTGATCAGGGTTTGGTCAGTGAAAAACTGACATTTATTTTATCAGAGTTCAATCAGTTTTCAGTCTAAGACAGAGTTTGTTCACTGTCTTAGCTTTTCAGACACTTTTTTGGTATTTGCAATGCGTTTTCAAGCACAAATAACACGTGTGAAAAAGACTCAGGGCGGTGGTCTATCTTTCTACGGCAATTAATCGGTGAAAAACGCATTGCACTTGCATGTGTCTCAGAGTCCAATGCTTTTTGGTGTGAATTCATAGACTTGTATGGAGCGTTTTTCATGGGCTGAGATTTTATCGCGTGTGTGTACAAGAAAAAAAACATTGATTACAATGGGTCAAAGTGCAATGCAGGTTCTGACCATCAAAAGCATGCACAGAACATGCATGTGAAAGGGGCCTAAGATTGTGCTTGCATCCCGTTTACTAAATGCAAAGTAAATACAACCGTACTTCAATAGGTCATCACAGGAGGTCCATGCATTGCATTTTGAAATGCAACGCAAATGCAATTCAAACACTGTGGGGCACATTTACTTACCCGGTCCTGTCGTGATCCAGCGGCGCCATTCAGCAAGCTAGTGAGTCCGACTTGCTGCAGGTGTCGCTGCCGCGCCGAGGTCCGCCTGAGTTCACCATCATCTCCCCGGTGCATGTAAGTGCTTGATTTTGCGACACACTTCGTTTTTTAAATTCCGTGTTTTTTCCGAATCTGTCGGGTTTTCCGATGGCCACGCCCCCCAATTTCTGTCGCGTGAAAGCCGGCGCAGTTGCGCCAAAATCCCGGCAGAATTCGGCTCAAAATGCATCATAGCATCATAAATACTCTACTTTAAAAGATGAGTATATAACATTGATCAGGAACATTTAGCTAACCTTGCCTGCCCCCAGTGCAATGCAAATTGTCTCTTGACGCCCCCTGTATTAGGCCGCCCCAGTGCAATGCAAATTGTCTCTTGACGCCCCCTGTATTAGGCCGCGGTCCGTCATAACGCGACGCTAGCACACAGGGGGAGGTCCTTATACTGATCAGACCTGATGACGTGGTCTCTGCTCTCTCCGCTAAGCCGACACTTCTCTGAAAAGGATTCCCTCCCGATGTCTGCTCTGGGGAACCCTAGGAGATGCAGTGACCATATATGGACAGATACTGATCAGACCTGATGACGTGGTCTCTGCTCTCTCCGCTAAGCCGACACTTCTCTGAAAAGGATTCCCTCCCGATGTCTGCTCTGGGGAACCCTAGGAGATGCAGTGACCATATATGGACAGATGCTGATCTGAGCTGATGACGTGGTCCCTGCTCTCTCCGCTAAGCCGACACTTCTCTGAAAAGGATTCCCTGCCCGATGTCTGCTCTGGGGAACCCTAGGAGATGCAGTGACCATATATGGACAGATGGAGATCTGACCTGATGACGTGGTCCCTGCTCTCCGCTAAGCCCGACACTTCTCTGAAAAGGATTCCCTCCCGATGTCTGTAGAAGCCATTCTGTACTGTGAGTTCAGGCTTTCAAAGTATTTACTATGCAGACACAGCGGCGGGACCTGGGGGAAATCCATGACAATCTCATAGCTGCCCGTGATGCGGGGCAGAGGTAAGAAAAACGGGACTTTCCCGGCAAAATCAGGACGAGCGCAGGCAGGTGTAGACATGGCCTTAAGGGGAAGGATAGTGGGTGGGCGGTTCTGCAGGAGGATGTGGGGCTACACGATGGTGGCCTTGGGTTAGCGGGGGTCATGCCTGGAGAGGGGTTCAGGGCATAAAAGTGGGCTGAGGGCCCCACTCATACTCTTTTCATGATTTCTTCCCTCCCTCCCAATATATGTTGTCTTTTTTGACATATTGTCACAGCTGGTGTCATGTAAATGGGTCTGTACCTGCTTGACATTCAGGTGCATCAAAGTTCTTTTCATTGCGTTTTTCAAAGCAGTTGCGTTTGTGGTCTGCGTTGTGATATATATGTGATTACTTGCACAAACAGCGGAGAGAAGGTGACTGCGTTTTTACACATTCCAAGAGACGCCGCTGCCCGCGCTTACCACACATCAAGCATCACGTTTTTCAAAACGCAAGCGTTATCAATACGTTTGAAATTGCAGCAGAAATGCAACAAAAACGCCACGTGTGTCACCGGCCTTATGTGTGGTGAAAGCAGCCACATAATAATCCCTACACTAAATATTGCCCCCCACTGGGTAATTCTCCCACATAAAAAAACTCTCACCAATTAGGGCGCGGTCACACGTACTGCTAGACGTCCGTTCATAACGCGACGCTAGCGCACAGGGGGAGGTCCTTGGCCCGAACGCACATGTGTTTCCAGGGAAACGCATGCGATTGTTAAGCCGATCGCATGCATTTCTCTGGAAACGCATGTGCGTTCAGGCTGAGAACCTCCCCCTGTGCGCTAGCGTCACGTTATGAACGGATGCTTAGCGGTAGGTGTGACCGCGGCCTTTGGAATGCGTCAAAAACGCATCAAGAAATGCAACGCATCGTGGGAACGCGCCCTGAGGGCGCATTCACACATTGCGTTTTGGTCGCATTTTAATTGCGTTTGAAACGCATATACAACAGCTGATGAGAGGTGATTTGCTTAATTACATTACCGTTTACGTTTGTAAATGCAATGTTAACGCACACGTTTTGTAAACAGAAATGTTAACAGTGATGTAATTAGACAAATCACCTCATCTCAGCTGTTGCAATGCGTTTCAAAATGCAATAAAAACACAACCAAAACGCAACATTTTAGGCCACGGTCACACGTACCGCTAAACGTCCGTCATAACGCGATGCTAGCGCACAGGGGGAGGTCCTCGGCCCGAACGCACATGCGTTTCCAGGGAAACGCATGTGATTGTTAAGCCGATCGCACGCGTTTCTCCGCGGCCTTAGGCCGGCGCCACACAGGGCGCTTTGTCTGCGTTTGCGTTTGCAAGCGCAGACAACCCGCATACAAGAGGTCTTCACTGGAGCCAGGGAAGGGGACAGAGGGAAACCCTCTTCCGCTTGTCTCTGTCTTAGCTTGCCGGGATCCTGCTTGTTGTGGAGTTAAGGGTTAATCTGTCTGGCCAGACGCAGCCGGGACCAGGCTTCCAGTACGATTAGCAGGATGAGATCGATTATCCTAGGCCGCGGTCACACGTACCGCTAGACGTCCGTTCAAACGACGCTAGCGCACAGGGGAGGTCCTCGGCCCGAATACGCATGCGATCGGCTTAACAATCGCATGCGTTCCCTGGAAACCATGTCGTCGGTGCCAAGGGCACCTCCCCCTGTGGCTAGCGTCGGTTATGACGGCCGCATAGGGTTTGATAGTGTGACCGACGGCCTCTAAGGATGATGGCACAGATGGCATTTTGAATATGGTTTTGGCCCGTTTTTAAGCAGGTCCGTCAAAAAAAACGTGAACCGATCCCTTTATCCCGCATACAAGAGGTCTTCATTTGGAAGCCAGGGAAAGGGGACAGAGGGAACCCTCTTCCCGCTGTCTCTCTCCTTAGCTGCCGGGATCCTGCTTGTTTGTGGAAGTTAAGGGGTTAATCTGTCTGGCAGACGCAGCCGGGACCAGGCTGCCAGTACGATTAGCAGGATGAGATCGATTATCCTAAGGCCGCGGTCACACGTACCGCTAGACGTCCGTTCATAACGCGACGCTAGCGCACAGGGGAGGTCCTAGGCCCGAACGCACATGCGTTTCCAGAGAAACGCATGCGATCGGCTTAACAATCGCATGCGTTTCCCTGGAAACACCATGTGCGTTCGGCCAAGGACCTCCCCCTGTGTGCTAGCTTCGCGTTATGACGGACCGCGGCCTAATACAGGGGGCTCAAGAGACAATTTGCATTGCACTGGGGGGCATGTAAGGTTAGCTAAATGTTCCTGATCGGTGTTTATATCTCATCTTTAAATTAAGTATTTATGGCTATGGGAATACTATCCGTTGATATATAATTGGGTTCATTTACTAAGGGCTCTGTGGCCGCACTTTCGTTGGGTTTCCCGTCTTTTTCCATTTTGAGCCGAATTCTGCCGGGATTTTGGCGCAACTGCGCCGGCTTTCACGCGACAGAAATTGGGGACTTGGCCATCGGAAAACCCACAGATTCGAAAAGACCACGGATTGAAAACGAAGTGTGTCGCAAAATCAACCCTTACATGCATCGGGGAGATGATGGTGAACTCAGGCACCTCGGTGCAGCAGCGACACCTGCAGCAGTCGGACTCACTAGCTTGCTGAATGGCGCCGCTGGATCGCGACAGGACCGGTAAGTAATGTGCCCCACAGTGTTTGAATTGCATTGCGTTGCATTTCAAATGCATGCATGGACCTCCTGTGATGACCTATTGAAGTACGATTGTATTTGCTTGCATTAGTAAACGGGATGCAAACACAATCTTAGGCCCCTTTCACATCATGTTCTGTGCATGCTTTTGATGGTCAGAACCGGCAGTGCACTTTGACCATTGTAATCAATGTTTTTTTTCTTGTACACACACGCGATAAAATCTCAGCCCATGAAAAACGCTCCATACAAGTCTATGAATCACACCAAAAACACTTGCACTCTGAACACATGCAAGTGCAATGCGTTTTTCACATTCCCGATAATTGCCGTAGAAAGATAGAACCACCGCCCTGAGTCTTTTTCACACGTGTTATTTGTGCTTGAAAACGCATTGCAATACCAAAAAAGTTCTGAAAAGCTAGACAGTGAACAAACTCTGTCTTAGACTGAAACTGATTGAACTCTGATAAAATAAATGTCAGTTTTCACTGACCAAACCCTGATCAACTCTGAGTGTGCCTGCAATGCAAAGTAAAGGGTGTCTTACATTCAATAGGATCGCAAATGTTCTCCCTCATTGACATCTATGGGATGCATCAAATTGCACTCAAATACATGCGCATAACACGAGCGTAAAAAAACGCAAGTGTGAAAGGAACCTTAATTCCCGGGGGTACTAGGCTCATACACGGGCTAAGGAATCTCAGCTGTGTCTACATGAGGACATAAACAAGCCTGCAAAAACCATGGCTTGCTCATATGAATTATTAACAGTTTGTTGCATAAGATCTTTGGCTGGTTTCACACCTTGTTTTTTTGCCATACGTTGTAAGACACGTCAGGTGGATTCTCAGTTCTCCTCTTGTCATACAGTGATACAACCTTGCTGCACAATGGTTACACATCAGAAGACTATCACTGACTGGCAGGAGAGGTCACACATGACAAAAGAATCTTTTAAAATCTCTCTAAAGTCAACAATAAAGTAAGTCCAGTGACACACATGGTGTTTTTGTTGCATTTTTTTCATTGCGTTTTAGCATCCTTAAAAAATGCATCTTATTTGCATGTTGGCTTTTCCAATGGGTTTTAGGTTAAAGTGTCTTAACTTGTTTTTTTCTCAGCTGTGTCTTTTTGTCTCGTTCTTGATGTATGTTTTCATTGCGCTTTTCAAAGCAGTCGCGTTTTTGAAAATGCATGCGTTTGTGGCCTGCATGTGATTACATGCAAAAATAGCAGGGAGATCACTGTGTTTTTACAAGTTCCAAGAGACACAGCTGCATGCAATTACTGCACATCAAGCATTGCGCTTTTAAATGTCACACAAGAAAAATAAAATCAATTTTCAATGCAATGCAAATGCAGACAATGCCGCACCCACCGGGGCGGCCCGGTCGCATTGGCGTTTTTATGGAAACGCCTGTGATCGGGAACTAGCCTGCGGTGTTTTGCGTCAATTTAATGCAAAACACTGGCGGCTTGTTCCAGATCGCAGGCGTTTCCATAAACCCGATGCGATCGGGCCCGGCCTGCCCCGGTGGGTGGCTTTGTCTGCGTTTGCAAACACAAAACTGCATGTCTGCCACCACCCCAAGCCTACTTCAGAGGTCATCACCTCTCCTCTGCTCCTCCAGGAACTCTTTAGGGTGCTGTTCCACGTTGCGCTTGCAAACGCAGACGCAGACAAAACCGCGCCCACTGGGGCGGTCCGATCGCATCAGCGTTTCTATGGAAACGCCTGCGATTGGGTACGAGCCGCCGGTGTTTTGCGTTAAATTAATGCAAAACAGCGTGGGACAGCGCCCTTAAGCCAGCAAAGATTTTATCATCACACTGCTGTATGCGGATAAATTGCTACTGGCCTACGTTCAGAGTGGGATCCCTGGTAGTCAGCATGGTCCGTAGCATTTTCAGGATTACATAGCCACTTACCCAGCAGATAAACAGTTATCCTGTCCTGCTCTGCCTCACCACTGTTTCACATACAGTCCGCCTGCTCCACCCCTTCCCTTCTGGAGTTGGACAGTGGGCGTAAAACAATGCCCCCTTCCTTCTGGACGCCCTAGGCCAGTGATGGCAAACCTTTTAGAGACTGAGACTACACCAAAAGCCACATATTTTTCACAAAGTGCCAAATGCCAATTTAAGTAACTTATTGCTCCAGACACTTCCACAGATTCGAACGTATTGGCATCCTGAAGACACCAATACAGTACAAAGATGGAGCAATGCTGATTATTATTGTAGCTTTCCCTCTAGGTCCCTCTAAAGGATGAATCATAGGCCCTGAGAAGGGGCTTCAATGATAATCCAGAGTTGCCCCCCCCTCTAGCTTCAAGTCACTTTAAAATAGTGCAGAACATGGCACGTTCTGGGCTCCCTGTGACTGCAGGAGAGGAGTCCTGAACGGTGACCTTTGTGCTGGGTGATGGCCGGGTGCCCTAGAGAGGGCTCAGAGTGCCACCTCTGGCACCGTGCCATAGGTTCGTCACCACTGCCCTAGGCACTAGCCTCATGTACCTTGTTATAATTACCACCAGAGCGTTTATCTTCTGCCCTGTCTAACTGCAATTTATAACTCATGTATAACTGTAGCAGCAAACTTAAATGCTCTGAATATAAGACTTTTGTAAACCACCAAAAATTCAAATATCTAAGAATACAACACTCCAAGGCCCTCCCATATCTCATAGTAAAGCTTCCAACATATTTATTTTTTACAGGTTTTTCCAGTTACAAGGCTGGAATAAAAAGACACAACAATTTCTTACATCCATTCTTGTATGTACAGTTTATTATAGCACTTTAAAACATGGAAAAAAGACACAATCAAATTCAAGATAAAAGCTTATATTATTGATATGCTTTGATGTATTCTGTGTCAGTCTCTCCTGAGGGCATGGAACATTGAATATTATATGCGAAAACCTAAAATAAAAAGATAGATGTAATACTTACATTTAGTAACAATTAGACATATTCACAACTCAACGGTAAGAGAAAATAATTTAGAGGGATACTCAGGTTTACTAGTTAAGCCACAAACTGAGTTGTTACCAACAGCAATCTTATAGACCGCATAAGAATCTCCTCCCAAAAGTGGCTTCTTGTGTTTCAGCCTTGGCTGGGAAGCTTTTCAAAGCAGCAGATTTTTGCATGAGAGAACATCAGTCTTGATCATTTACTAGATAAAAAATCTGTCCATGCTAATCTCTGATAATCGCTGATACTGACTCTTTTACTCTCAGGATTTGTTTACATGTGGTATTCGCATTGCGTTTACAAATGCAATGGAAACACCTGGGGCGTGGCTTGACCAAATAACGTCTGCTTTTCCAGTGAAACACATGGGATCGACAACAAGCACCCCTGTTTTGTATGTACACAATACAGAAACACGGGGTGTCTTCACTGAAATGCAGATGTATCAGGCTGAATCTCACTTCGGGCATTTGCATTGGGTTTGTAAACGCATGCGAACGTCATCTGTGGATGCAATAAGGCTCATGCATACAACCGTGATCTACTTTCCAACACTTTCCAGTGCCAGAAAAATGAAAGAGGCACTTATTAGTTGTGTTGGAGTTTCCACACCATGGATACCAGGTGGAAAATCACATTTTTTACTGCGTTTACCACTAATAAATGGGTCCTAAAGGAGAATAGGGACTGCACAAGCCACAGATGTAGGCGGAATAGGACTTGCCCTAGAATGAGCCCTTAACCCTACCGACATGTGATGTAAGTAACGTCACATGCCAGGTCCCGGTGCATGTAAGGGCTCGCGGCCGAGTCCTCTCCATAGCCGGTAAGTCTTTGCTGCATATTGCCTCAACCGATCGCGGGTGTTTATTGCTATCGTTGCGCGCAAAGCTGCCGTCGGCTTCAAAAAGATGCCGGCACATGGGCGCCGCCATCTTTCTGAGGGTCCCGCCCCCGTTGACATCATCGTAGAGCAGCGATCCCCGCCATGTAGCTTTGGGTCTCACGACGACCCGAGCTACTTCGTGTTAACCCATTCATTAATGTGCGATCAGCCATTGTAATGTATGAGTATAAAAATACACATATACTGCCATAACTCGTAGTTGGCAGTATATGATGTATCGTACAGACACTCTAGGGTTTAAAGTACCCTAGGGAGTCTGAAAATAGTAAAATAAAGTAAAACAAATTATAATAAAACACCTAAAAATTCAAATCACCCCCCCTTCCCCTAGACTCTATAAATTAAAAACACTGTAAAATCATAAACCATTAGGGTATCGCGTGTCCCAACATCCCGATCTATCAAAATATGATATTTTTTTTCACTGCGTTTAACCAACGTAACGGAACAATCGCGCCTAAGTCGACAATGGCACTTTTTAAAAAAGTGATCAAAGTCGTACTATCCTAAAATGAGAACATTGAATGTCATCAACATCACGCAAAAATGGCACCACCCCGCTCCATACCAAAGTATGAAACTTATTAGCGCCAGAAGATTTTTACTTTTTTTAAATGTATGAAAACATTATAAAACCTTATAAATTTGTTGTCCCTGTAATCGTACCGACCCAAAATAAATAGACATGTCATTTGGGGTGCACAGTGAAATCCGTAAATCCAAGTCCACTAGAATACGGCTCAAATGAGTTTTTTTACCAATTTCACTGCATTTGGAATTTTTTTCCCGCTTCCAGAGTACACGGTATGGAATATTAAATACACCATTTGAAGTGTATTAGTCCCAGAAAATAAGCCATCACACGCTCTGTCAAATTGAAACTAAAAGTACAGATTTTTGAATGTGGGGAGTGACAATGACAAACGCAAAAAGAAACAAAGGGCTGCGCGGGAAGGGTTAAACAAAATGTGCTGGTTGAAACCACATCTAGCACACATCCAAGGATATCCACCGGCATATGACAGCTTGTTTTTTTTTCCGGTACATAGTTGTATTTTTTAAAAGCACACTTTTTAGAATACATTTGACATAATATAACCATATTATTCACTATTATTGGTCAGAGATCGAAACACATTTTGGCATTGTTTTTTTACATTTTTTATATTTACTAATATAGGCAATAATTTCACATTTTAATCTGCGTAGTTCACAAATTGTTTTTGTCTATTTAGATTTTTTTATTGATAAATAAACGCATAGGAGAAAGCCTTCTTGCTGCAGTCGGTAACCCTGGCAACCCGTGGTCATGAGGGCGTGCTGTTTGGCCTGGGGCATGATCTATACTCTAGAAAAATGAACATGCAACGAGGAGTAGGTTGCTCATGTATGCAAGCCGGGGGAAAAAAGGGTGTGAAAGCAAATATTAGAGAACCTTTATGCTAAACTGGCATTATAAAAAATAAGTACGGAGATACATGTTTCAAACACATCGTATATGGAAATGATTTTCAGGTCTTTTTTTTTATTTCTTTGATGAGAGCTGGATGGATTTTGGCGTCTCTACTGGTGGATCTTATGCCAAGCTCCTTGGTGTACACGCAGTATTTGAGATACCTCTCTAGTTTCTTCCCCGCCAGTTATTGCTGGCAGTGCCTCATCACACCAAATGTGGACATGATCTAGCAACTTCATCCTCCCTGGTTATTTCATTTATTCAGGGTTTAACATCCCACCACAGTGTAGGGTTCTCTGTGGTCTCAAGGCCCCACACTGCTGATGATATTTATTATAGAGAAAACCACTCCTGAAGGAGAACCTATCCACATTTCATTCATACCATTGTTTGTTGATGGGTGAAAGCAACAATCTGTGTCAATGTAAAAAAAAAAAGAGAGATGGTCATCGATCTACAGAGAACAAACGGATACAGTACCAATTAGCTCAATGGGCGAGAATAGTCAGGTCACCCTACAAGTACCTGGGGGTGCCACATTTGAAGAGGCTTGAATGGAGGACCAATACGACAGTTTATGTGACGATTGCGCTAGTTGAGAAGCTGAGGTCATTCAAAATCTCTGCCCTAATATTACAAATATTTTACGAATTATGACTGCAGGCAATGTTTCTAACGCAGTGTCTGTTGGGAGGAGGCTTAAACAGTAAGAAAAAGACCGCTTCAACAAGTTATCTGAAGATGCCGAGCACTATTGGGGAACGTTGCATCCGCTACAGGAAGTCTGCAAACCCAGTTGCCTTAGGAAATTTGACAACAATGCGAAATGGCAACCCGACCGACTCACACGACACCACTAAGCTGCAGCATGGAGTGACACTGTTCCATCGTTCACCTAGTCCAGGTGCGTTGCCGCCCCGAGGTTCCACAACTCCTTCATCCTGAAGGCCACAGAACTATTTAACGATACGGTGGTGAAAGCGTATACATTTTCTATTGTAGTTATTCGATTCTTATCGTGTTAACATGACAAAAGTGTTTGAAGTGTTCATAGGATAGCAGAACCCGTGTTATAGTGAAATACAGTGTTTATGGGAAACTAGTTTCAAGCATGTATCACATACCTGATAGGAATGAGGCTCACAATTGCTAATATCCCGATATCATAAAACAGGTTCCGTTGGAGATGTATCAGAGTGGCTTGGTAAATCTTATTGAATACAACTGATACCACAACTCCTGTAGGTATGAGAGCTGTAAACACAAAGACTTTACCTGAAAAAACAACAACAATGAAAAATGCAGTTACCCACTTAACCCCCATTTTTAGTTTTGCTTTTCCATTTATCACTCACACCTTCAAAACTCTGTCAACTTTTTATTTTTCCATGTAAATCTGTGTGGGGGCTTGTGTTTTTATGCATAAGAAATGTGAACTTTCTTTTTCCTATGGTCTTGTTTTTTAAGAGCGCCCTAAATGACATACTTCATTCTTTGGGTCGGGATACGATTACAGTGATACTAATTATATAGGTTTGAATTTTGGTTTTTATACATTAGAAAAAGCTAACATCCGTTACAACATTTTTTTTA
This sequence comes from Engystomops pustulosus, assembly GCA_019512145.1. Lineage (NCBI taxonomy): Eukaryota > Metazoa > Chordata > Amphibia > Anura > Leptodactylidae > Engystomops > Engystomops pustulosus. The sequence goes on from CM033641.1 coordinate 169,675,899, forward strand.
TTTTGTCTTCGTCTAGCACTAATAACTTTAAAATGAACAACTACCACTTGAAGTGGGCAGTTTTAAGATGGAACTACCGAGGCACGCACTCAGGGTGAGCTGGTGGCCGGAGCTTAGTTTGTTAGTGTTTTAAAAACCGATCTACGGGTGTAAAACCTTTTTAAACTTTTGTGCCGAAGCTTGCTGCGGCGCAGGGAGTACCAGCTCTGGCCACGGCCATTCTCTCCTTACTTCCTATGTAGGCCGCGCGTTCGCGTCGGCGGAGCATGGGTAATCGGAGCGCGGTTACCTCCCTGCGCCGAATCTGCTTCGGCCCTGAAAGTTGTAAAGGCACGTGTTTTAAAACCGCGATACTGCGGTTTAAAACACTACCCAAAAATAAACTTCCGGCACCAGCCAACCTCGAGGTCTGTGTGGTCTCTAGTTCCCCTTATACTGCCACTTCAAGTGGTAGGTTTCCTTACAGCATGAGCTGTTTGGGACTAGCATTTTTGCAAGATGACTGTTATTGTCCAGTGCTACTATTTTTATACTGTAATTTGACATTAGAACTGTGATCTTATAACTGGTTGTGCAAAATGTGAAAAAGTAGCATTTTTGATTTTGTGGACATTATGGAGTAACTCTGGGAATAACCAATAATTTTTTTGATGGATTGTGAAAATTTGAGACAACGCGAATACCTAACTTGTTTATCTTATTTTTAATCTGTTTATTTGAAGTTTTTATTTATTTATTATTGTAACATGTTTTTTTTCTTTACTACTTTAAAGCCTAGGTTGTCTCATTGAAATCCACCATATGTTGCATGCAACAGAATTATCTCACTCTTTCTTGTACATATCTCACTTATATCGTAATGGGGCTAACAACGTGGCAGTCTATGTTTGATCTGAGATGTCATTTGACTGTCACACTTGTCACGGGAATGACTTAGTGGAAATTCATATTGCTGGGACCCCACGAAGTGCTAGAGGGGTGTTACACAGACGCATCGGTGTTAGCAACCATTCGCCGATGTTTACCGGGGTGTGTTTGCTGTAATGAGCGCCTAGATAAGTGCTTACTAATATGTGTCACAGGTCGGTACGGGGTTATGAAGGGAATCAAAAAGACGGAAAGCAAAGAGGGCATCAACGGGAAGAGGGCATAATTCATTTGGCACTTACAGTAAGAGAGTCCTTTTTATATGTTTGGATACAGACAGATCTTATGTTGGAAGTGGTATCCGAGGCAAACACATACTACCACAGTCCGATGCTTTCAACAACAATGTGAAACAAGGACAAATATGTACAAACTGACAAGCACAGCGGAAACGCACACCAAAACTGTCAGCTGTTGTTATTACCCTTTGACTATTGCACTGAGGGGTGATGGAATATCGCATTTTTAGCTAAGCTAAACCATATGGACAAGAAGCTAGTATAGTTGCTGTGGCAACCTATCATTAGGGGATTTTTCAACTTCACACTGTTAATAGTAAAATTACTCAGATAAGTTCCTTTTAAAATAAATCTTTTTAATTATTTGTCTTCGCAAAACATGCAGCATACTCATGGTAGAACCCTAACATGATAGATAGTTTCGAGGGAGGGAGAGGGAGTAATTACCAAGAATTGAAAGAAATCTACCATCAATCTCACGAATAATAAACCAGGGACACTCTCATGGATATCACCACTGGTATGGGTAAATATTCTTATAATATATTTATCCATGGTCTCCTTCCGTCTATGAAGAGCTAATGAGGCCTGAATGGACGAAATGTCTCCACCAACCCCCTGCTCTCTCGTCCCTCTCCTCCTCTGCATGTTGTACCAAGTGGCAGTAGGAAATGCAAGGGGAGAAGACCTTCTCTGCTCATTGTAACAGCAGTTGAAATCTGCAGCACTGTGAGGGTGCCTTAGGTTCTTAGTAATAATTAAAAAGTATTTATTTGAAGCTCCCATGTTTTTCAGTGCGATTGGGGCTCTGCAGCCCTGATTTCAATCAAATGATCTGGAGCCTGGCTTTAAAAGGGGTAGCTGTTTCGTAATTACATTTGTTATTAATTTTTTCATCTTTCCTCTTTAGTTAAGGAACATAATCTGTAATAAAACCAATCATCACAGAATAAAAAGTGTCCCTTAAGGTGGTTAAGGCTGTAATAACTTTTAAACAATTACCTATAAAGATAGAGTAATGTCCAGTGTACAATGCCATGATGAAACTCCAGCAGATAATGTAGACTATGCAATGAGAAATAGAGTCACACCATGGCTTAACACATCTGGTCTAGAAAAGAGGACGGCTAAAAAGCTGGTTATAAAAATCATGTAGCCCGCTGCATTAGGCATAACCCATATCTTCAGGGCTGAGTTAAGTGGTTGTTTTAGCAAAAACAAGAAAGTACATCTGTCAATCCATGACACAATATTGACATAGTGGCACTAGCAAAAGAAGATTATAAAGTCATGGAGATGTGTCACTAGATGTAGAACTGATGGGGTAAATTCTCCTAGTCGACGTGACTCTTTCACGAAGGTCTGCGAAAGAGCAGTTGACTTGGTCTACTAATTTCCCTGCTGGGGGCCTGTTGTAATACAAACATAACATACACTAAACAGAAGAAATAAGTATTGAAGCTGCACAGTACCAGGTTTCTTCATCAAGGTAAAAAACATTAAAAAATAAAGATAAGGGTTTAAAAAAAATAAAATAAAAAAGAAATACAAATAAAAACGCCAAAAAAAAATCACCCGTTTCTCTATATTTAATTCGATTTTGATATTACAGATATTATATCTGTATTATTTGTGAAGGGAATAAAAATAACAAATTAATCCAAAATTGTACCCCCCTACCTCCCAAAAAAATGTAATAAAAAGCTATCAAAAAGTCAGATAAACCCTATAATGGTACCAATCTAACTGCTACCCATCTAACCGTAAACAGGCCCTAATAATCCTCTTTTGATTGAGGTATACAAAAGTTATGCTCTCAGAACATGGCAACACATAGTCAAATCCAGTTTCCTTAGCCCCTTACCGAAGGGTGATGTATCTGTCAGCTGATGTCGGCTGCGGGTGCATGGAGGGGGTTCCATACTAGTTAGATGTTACACCGGTAACACCAGCAATCAGTGCTAGCACCAATCACGGGTATTAACTCCTCAGGGCGCGTTCACACGTTGCGTTTTGGTTGCGTTTTCATTTCGTTTGAAACGCATATACAACAGCTGATGTGAGGCAATTTGCCTAATTACATTACCGTTTACGTTTGTAAACACAATGTTAACACATGCGTTAACAAAATGTATGTGTTAACGTTTTGTTAACACATGCGTTAACATCGCGTTACGATGCTTTTTACAAACGGAAACGTTAACAGTGATGTAATTAGGCAAATCACCTCTCCTCAGCTGTTGTATATGCGTTTCAAACACAATGAAAACGCAGGTCAAAATGCGACGTGTGAACGCGCCCTCAATCAACGGCAGCAAAGCTCCCGGCAGCATTCAAAAGCCGGCGCCACACGTGGCGCTTTGTCTGCGCTTGCAAACGCAAACAAAGTCGCGCCTATGGAAACGCCTGCGATCGGGAACGAGCCGCTGGTGTTTCGCGGCCAAAAGCTTGACTTAGATCATTGCTCGCTGTCTCCCCCTGTCAATGTGCGATTAGCTTCACAAACACATATATATAATGAACCCACCTATATCTGTCACCTCCAAAGTCGTAATCCCCAAATCTGTGGCCCGTACCTCCATGCTAGTAAAACTCTGATTCAATATAGATGGAGGAAACACTCTTACGAGCGGCAAGTTGCGTCATCATGTGATATCACAGATATAATGAGGGAACCTCCCCCCGGGGATGAGCAGCTGTGATAGAGATAGCAGTGTAACTAAAATAGCATGTTTGTATGCAAAGTTAAAAAATGGAACCACACTACAACAGTAGTGAAAAAGATATTGGTATGCTGGTCATATAAAATTAGGAGAAACAAAGCATACCTTATAATGGAATATATAGACTAAGTGTGTACATATTCTTAGCCACATATAAATGTATCTTTAAAAGGCTTATCTATAAATCACAAATAAGAAGAGTTTGCTTATCAAAATGCAAATTTATTTTTCTTTTTTTTTATCGTGTGTGACAAATTTTTTTGTGTAGAAACATTTTGCCATTGTCTTCTTTTATATCGTAATTTGTTTTATGTTTCCTTTTATGGATGTTAGAATGTAAATAGTTTTAGTAGCAAGTTCTTAGATTTTCAAGAGGTTTGAAAAAAAAGCTTAATTTTTGGTGAAAACTTCAGTTGTAAGTGCCCTATAAAGGCTTTTTGGAAGTCTGTTAACCCTTTAATTCTTTCTCTGGAATCAAACAAAAATGGATTGGAATTTTTACATTTCAATTTTTGTTATATTTTTGTATTCTCATTATCTCTAAATGTACACATACAATGGACATTGTATTAGAGGTAAATATGCATCCAAGATCTGACATGTGGATGTCAACTGCTGTTTCGCCACAAAGTTAGTGCTATTTGGTTTTTGGCAGGCCCGATTTGGCTACAAATGTTTGATGGTGCCACAGCGTACTTGAAGAACCCCTAAAGTACCAGTATAATAGAAAATCCCTAAAATTACACCATTTTGGAAACTACACCCCGCAATGAATTTATCTAGGGCAGTAGTCAGCATTTTAACCCCCTAACATGCTGGTCAAAATCTAATACAAAGTAAATGGTGCAGAGTAAAAATAGCATTTTTTTTGTTAAATATGCCATTTTAGTGCCAAATATATTTTGTCCAACTCATGCCACTTTAGACAAATACCCCCAAAAATCATTCTGCAGGTTGTCCCGAGTACAGCATAACCTATATATGGCAATAATTGACAGGCGGGCACACAGCAGGACTGAGAAGGGAAGGAGCAAAATTTAGCTTTTGAAGCTCCGTTTTCACAAGTTTGGATTTGGAGTGCCATGTTGTGTTAGCAGAGCCCTAAAGGTACCAGTAGAATAGAAGCATTCAAGTAGTGACACCATTCTGAAAACTACATCCCTCCAAATATGTATCTGGGGTTGTGGTGAGCATTTTTTTCTTTCTATAAATGTTTTTATTGTTTTGCATTATAAATATCACATAGCGTGCACAACATCCAAATGCTTTGTATGTTACAAAGGAACATACATGCATTAAGCTGTTTAATTAGTGTTGCATATATTTCCAATGAAGCGGTGTACACTAAGAATTTCAATGCACCGTGCACTGTTGTAGTGAGTCTAGCCTTTTGGTGGTCCAAAACAGAAGACCAGGGAGAAATAACCTGAAAACAAACTAAGAAACAAGAAACATACAGCCATTGACATGAAACATAACTTAAAAGCGTCTTTCCATATCGTGCCGTTGACCTAATACTGATAGAGGCCTGATTATATACCTTAAGTTGCCAGAGGGGAAAATTGATAAGGGGGATGCTTCCCGTCAGTGTGTGATGTTAATAAAGGTATAGTCAGCTGTGTCCTCACGTCAGACATGGTGCATACAGACACATTTGAGGAAAGGTATTAAGAATTAGCATATTATGTGACTTATCGCCTGGCTACAACCCAGGGTGCAAACTGATCATGTCTCCCGTCCGCCCTGCTTACCAGTTCTTCTTTTTTTTAACTGTATTTTTTTTTTCATACATATGGAGTACAAACTTTTCACAGGGTATACAGCTTTTACCGGGGTTCCAGTTATAAAACTCAGGTTTTGTAACAATCAGCAGCTAAACGTATTACAAACATTTGCACCAAACAAAACATTAAAAAAAGGAAGAAGAGAAAAATAGAAAAAATTTTGTCTGTTCCCTTTTTAACATGGTAGTTTTTACCAGTTCTTCTAACCTGTAAAAGTGGTCCATTTTCTCTAGCCACTCTTCCACTGTGGGAACATCTTTTTTAAGCCAGTTCAGGGGGATTAGCAGTTTGGCCGCCTGTACAAGGAGAGTGGCCAACTGCGTCTTCCTTTGCTTCCAAGTGTCATTGGGTAGCCACAATATGACAGATTCAGGAGGTAGTTTTATAGGTGCAGATATTATTTTACTAATGTGTCCACCCACTGACGCCCAGAACGGCCGAGTTAGAGGACAATGCCAGAAGATGTGTGAGAGGGTCCGTCCTGGCTGCCTGCACATCCACTAGTCATCTGTGGGGCTGAGCCCTAATTGTTTTAAATAGCTGTGCGTCCTGTACCATCTAGTGATGATTTTATACAAATTTCACACACCTCGAAAAGCGATGTGAGTGTTTATGTATCCTGGAAATGTCCTGGGAGGGGTGCACGAGATATCTCATGCCTTCTCCCACTGAGCGATGTATGACCTGGATCAGGTTTCTGTCAGCCCTGTTACCAATGTTTGTTTCAGCTGATTTAGGAGCTGGTAAATGATTTCTGGTCAATAAAACTGAGACTGATCTGCACTAGACAGTAAGAAAGCTGAGAGAAAAAAGTCTTCTTTATATGTTAGAATATGTGTTCACAGTCACTTTACATTCCTTTTCTGTATATGGTTCTCTGTGAAAGAGGGAGTTTTTCGTGCACAAACCCCAAAGGGGAGGGACTTTCTATGCTTTTTTTTTTTATAAACGAAACCAGAAGTGGAAAAGTAAAATACTGTGTACTTTCCGAACAGTTCTCTTTTTTTCATTGGAATGCACTAAGCAGATGGAAGTAAGTAACCTGATTTATTGCTCAAGTTCACTGACTTTGTGAAATGGTGTATGTAAATATTCATCAGTAGTATATATAAATAGCAAGTTGCAGCATTTGGGTAAAATCAGAAAGTCTTTACTCTTGCATCCCTATAGAATATTCTCATCAAGGTCTCCTCATTGTGTCATTTATACTAGACACATAGAAAAACATTATAGTATTCTGGACTTTCAGATGTATGTAAAAGAAGCTTTAGAACTCACTTATGTGCATTGTGTTCCCTCCCAAGTATGAGTAAAACATGGCGTGGAGATTTTAGGAGCACAATGATGCTATTCTGTACAATTCCAGGTGTCTTTCCTTTGAGCTCAAAAATTGTGTACAAACTTGTTTTCATACCCTTTTCACCGGAGATATTCTTGAACATTTTATGGGTTTGAATAAAAAATGCTCTTGTTTAGTTTTGTGTATGAATTTAGTACAATATTTAGACCATTGCTTGTAGTCATTCAGTTGGATTCTTTATTGTTTAATTCCAGGGATGACTATGTTGTATCCTGTAATTAGACATGCTTCCGTGTTTATATCACATGACCAGGATGTATTTATACCGGTGAAAAAAATACTGGAATGACTGCGAAACTGGATACCTTCCCATTATGCAAAACATGAAATTCTGGATTACAACTTTCGATTTGACTTAAGTTTACCAAAATCAATTGTTTTCTAAGGTGTGTTTTCTTTAAGGATCTGAACTACAGAGATGACTAGGATGTGGATTGAGCCAGTAGTTGCAGGAGCTCAGATGGCTAGCTCTTTCTATGACACTGCACTACTTATGGTGGTAAGGAATCATTACAACATGTCCATCTCCAGCCAAATATCTCCCTCCAACTCTAGTTTTGATGACATGTTACAGAAATCAATATCAAACTTCTACATTATTTATAATGTTACTATGGGATTAACGCCTCTCCTATCTGCCTATATCATTGCAAAAATTGGAGATAGGACCAGCAGAAAGGTCACTATTTGTGTGCCATTGTTCGGATACCTCATCTCAAGAATGTTTTTGTTGTTTGTCATCATCTGGGAATGGCCAGTGGAAGTAATTTTTGGCTCTGCAGCACTGAATGGTCTAACTGGCTGGTTCACAACCTATTGGGGTGGTGTTATGGCTTGGGCTTCCGAATGTTCCTCTGAAAGAAGACGATCGCTTCAACTTATTATCATCGAAATGGTATATGGGATAGCAGGATTTGTAGGCAGTTTGATATCTGGACATTTATTTGGATTATTACATATAACAAGTCATCAAGGAACTATCCTGGTGTTTTGTAGCATCAGTTGCTATGCCTTCTGTGTCATATACTGCATTTTTGTTTTGAGGACACCAGAAGAACACAGTGATTCAGAGACTACTAGACTTTTAAAAGAATCTAAAAATACAACAATACAGGCAAATGAAACTGAAAATTTGGCTCATGAAGCACCATCAAAGCTTATCCTTATTACCATGTTTATCAGTATTATACTTTATAATGTTGCTTCTACAGCAGCTGATGATGTCATTAATGTGTTTGTGCTAAAAAAGCCTCTAAATTGGGGTCCAGTAGAGGTTGGCTATGGCAATGCTGCAGCCTACATGACCTACATCACTAGCTTTCTAGGTGTTTTTACTTTTTCCAGATGTATAGGTGATCTGGGTTTGATTGCTATTGGAATCATTTCATTTGGTTCTGGACTTACGATAATGGCCTTTGTGCAATCTACTTATATGTATTACATTGGTGAGTATACATTATTGAGTAATATATTTTGTAATGTTTTACATACATAGTTATTTACTCTTAAAACATAATGGTGCGCATTTACTTAAAAAGTCACTAGATTTCACTAAAAGTGCATTGTCCGAGTATAATGCCGTGTGCGGCAATTCACTAAGATCATGCGCCAGAAATCATGAATGTGCTGCTTCCCCGTACAAGCCTGACAGAGTCCAGCAATTTTTTTGTGGTGCACCTTTAACATAGGGCGTGCTACACAATTTGAAAGTTAAATACAGCACTCGGTCCAAATCAGTTGGACTCTCCGATGGCACGCACCCCAATTTGGAAGCCAGCGCAGCTGTGCCACGAAAGGATCACGTCCTACACAATTGCAGTGCAGAAACTTCTTAAATACCTGTGCAAGCCGTTTTAGCCATGAAGAATGTGCACAGTCGGACTAAAGTGTGGCACAAAGCCCTTAGTAAATGTGCTCCAATTAGTAATGAAACCTGCTTATAAATATTGAAATCCTATGTAACAAATTTCCCCTAAAAATTGGCTTTTTTTTTTTCCTAGACAGGAAGACTTTACTTCCATACCAAAGATAATGATTTGGCTTTTATATATCACCACATTGAAATAAATGTGCTTTCTGTCCTTTCAGAAAATTGGTTTTGACACAATGCTGTATTAGTGCATGTTAAAAGATTTCAAAATAATTTGCTTTGCTAGACTGGTATATTTTATGTTAAAATATGATCTCCTACCGACTTTTCAGCTCGAACCGTGATGATGTTTTCGGTAATCACTACACCAACCATCAGATCAGTCATATCTAAACAAATTCAAGGATCCTCCTATGGTAAGTTGTTGCATTGCTAGACATTATGAAAATCATAGTCACAATTTACTAACTTTTATTTAGCCATTATCTAGCATTATACAGAGATGTTCATAGGGTTGGTATGCACCCATTTAAACTTTTGATAATAAATAAATCCTAATACTTTAAAATCACTGCATAAAGCTCATTGGGTTTGTGCAGAAGAAGCCTGTTTCTGAATGCATTTAATCATGGAATCCTTTCTTTTTAATATCTCTTTTTAGGCAAAGTGTTTGTGGTACTTCAGTTGGCAGTAGAAATTATAGCAGTGAGCTCTTCTGCGGGATTTAACAAGCTATATCAAGTCACATTAGATTGGTACAGTGGATTTTGTTTCATCGTTTTTGCTGCCTTGGCATTCATCAGTATTATTCCCATTGGGTATGTAGAATCATAAATAACTGTGTGTGTATACAACCATTTAACCTATATATCGATAAGGGTGTATGGAGGGGTAGCTGTATTATACGGCAGACACTTGCGTCTAACAATTGTGATTGGTGCTTGCAGCAAAACAACAATTTTAGTGTAATATGGTCGTATTTCAGAATACTGTATGCATTATCAACCTATGGTTCAAACACACTCGGTGGCCAAAAAAAACAACAAAATTCTAACCACCCCCTAGATTACACATAAAATAACCTTAACATATAAGGTATCCCTGCGTTCACATAATCTTGCTACCCACTAAACCTTTAATTAAAAGGGATCTAAAGGTTGTACAAATACTAAAATGTTATCAATAGAAATTGCAGCTTATCCAGGAAAAAATCAACCTCACAAATACAAAAATATATAATCTGTGATCATAAGGTTCTAAATATCAGATCATCTTACTTTTTCTGTTGCACAAATTGTACCTTATGTCTCCATTTAATACTGTATGTAAACCTGTATGATTTACTGGAAAGCTGTAAAAATGTACAGGAAAGAATGTAGTGAAATTGGAAAAAATATAAAGTTTTTTTTACACTGAGCAGTAAAAATTACACATTTCCTTCCTACTGCATGTCAGTACAAATCACAATGATGCCAAATGTATTTACCATATATAGTCGAGTATAACCCGACACAAATATAAGCCAAGGCACCTAATTTTAACATAAAAAACTGGGAAAACTTATTGATTCAAGTATAAGCCTAGACAGGGAAATGCAGTAGCTACCGTGTTTCCCCAAAAATAAGACAATGGGGCACATTTACATAACCGGAGTTCACCAACAATGCATTGTCCGACGATAATGCACTGTGCCGCGATTCACTAAGATCGTGCACTTGATATCCTGCATGTGTCGTTTCCCCAATCAGAGTTCACCATCTTTTTAGTGGTGCATCTAAGTGCTTGGGCTTGAAAGTTAAATTTGAATGTTAAATTTGAAAGTTAAATCCTGCGCTCAGTCCGAATCAGTCGGATCGTCCAACGGCACGTCCCCCGATTTGTGTCGCATGGAAGCCAGAGCAGCCGAGCCACAAAAGGATCGTGTGCACCAAAATCTCAGCGCAGACACTTCTTAAATACCTGTCCAAGCCGTGTAATCCCCAAAAAAGGCGCACAGTCTGACGAAAGTCAGCAGCATGACCCTTAGTAAATGAGATCCAGTGTCTTATATTCATTTTTGCTCCTTAATAGGCACTAGGTCTTATTTTCAGGGGATGTCTTTCCATGAACAAGAATTCACATTCATTGTTGAACAAAAATCAACAACTTCTGTAACATCTTAATAACTCTGCTAACTCTGAATTTCATGCTGAATTAGTTGTGACTTCTTTTGTATCGGAATCATTGGACCCAATCTCTCATGTTTAGCACTTTACTTCAATTACCCCTTCCTGTCCAGGTAGCTGCTTGTAGTCAGTGATTTTATACCATGAATTCTTCACCCATGTCCCAACCTTTTGCAGTATCTAAATGATCTACTAATGGTAATGTATGGCGTGGGGGAAAATGTAGCAATCACTGCCGCGAGGTTTTATTTTCGGGGGAGGCCTTTTATTTTTAAGCTTGAAAAAAGTTTACTAGGTCTTATTTTCAGAGGGTATCTTATTTTAGGGGAAACAGGGTAGTTAACCTCCCCCCAACTTGGGTAGCCCCATTGTCATTTTAAAAAAATTAGGTAAAACAGGCAACACTCTCAGGTATCAGTGAGAAGTTCAGGTGAAAATTTATTTCAAGATAGTGACGTTTCAGTGTAACACAGCTTTCTCAGACATTCAACAAGAGATTCCACAAACATATATATTTATCCAAAGCATCATGGGTAAATTACAATCTCATTACATATTCAAACTATATACACATGCATGATGTAAACATTTTATATAAAATTTCAAGTTAAAATTGTTATGTGTACCCATTTGTGTTATAAAATAGCAATATGGCCTATGTATAAAAAATAAATAACCCTTTCAGTACCGATGGTCATTGGTGCCAGAAAGACCTGGGAAATTTTTGACGTTCTGCTATGCACTTCAGCTTTACATATATCATAGCAAATTTAACTTTGTTTTTTTCAAGACATATGAGACTTTATCTTGATTCAATAGTTTTAATTAATTACATATTTAAAATTTGCCAAAAATTCACTACAGATGTGAAAAAATAAGATTTTTTTTGTCAGTTCTCCAATTAAAGTGTTTTTTAAAAAGTAGTAACTTTTACCAAACTATGTTATAAATATGTACAGCATTATTCCATCACCCTTTCCCAGGTTCAGCTACAGAGGGTGCATGTACTTCTGCAATAATGAAAAGTGAAAGTGTTTCCTGCAGCTCCCTGTACATTTTGCCTTCTGCTGACCGTATGGAGACGGCTCCAAACGCCTATATCTCCTTAACCCTCGCACCTAGAAAAAAAATTCATGTTGTGTCATATTAAACAGAAGAGTTTCCCCTTTTATATAATATATGGATTGTGTATGAATGCCCAACAGAATAGATATCACTCCTAAAGTCCCAAACGGCAATAGAAAGCTATACATAAAAATAAACTTTTTTAGTGCAACTTTAAGGGTGGAATCTCTTGATCAATGTCCTCACTCCTAGCCCCATTTTTTGTAATCTGACAAGTTGCTTTATATGGTTATATCTTTTGAACATTTTTACTTACCAAAGTGATTTTGAGAATGTTTTGTCATGAAAATTTTTGAAAAATCACCATTTTCAAAATTTGACATCTTCTCCTTTTCATACAGATAGTTTACTGCTTACAAATCAAGCAGCAATTTTCTGGATTTTCACAGAAATTTCAGAAGTGAATTTTTTGGGGATTCGTTTTGTTAATGAGCTTTGAAATATATAATATTAGAAACTCCTTGGAATAACCCCTAAAACTCCACCCCTCAACCTATCAGAAACAGTTTTTACAAAGCTTGTTAACCCTTTGATAGCTTCATAATAAACAAAATGGAGATGAAATTTAGAATGGTCTAAATTTTGTCAGTAATATTAAAATTTACATAATCACAAAAGATATAAAGGAGAAAACCCATCTCAAAATTTGTGCAATTTCTTCCAAATACGTAGAAACCACACATGTAGATATGTTAAATGCTCACAAAGCGAGGAACGGTAGAAAAGGAGGGCCATGCAATAGACAGTTTTGCCCAACAGGATATATTAGTTTTTAGTTTCTTCAATGGAGCACTTTTGTGAGCTCTAAAATATTTGTTTTTCCATTAATATGGCCTTGTGAAGGATAATTTTTTGAGGGATGAGATGCATTTTCCAGGGATACTATTTTGGGGTAGCTACGCCTTATTGATGAAATTGAATTCATCTGAAAGCGCCGGGAACTGGTTCTTGGGAAGGGGGATGGTCAGATTCTAATACATGCATTATAGAGGCGTGCATAATTAGGAACCGAGCAGAGCGCCCTGTGTAACATACAGGGCTGTTTGTTACTTCTGACATCCCATATTTCCCCATGCGGGTCTGCTCTGGTGACGAGCTGAACCGGCATCAACACAGTGCGATACATGTATAGAGCTGAGCGCTAATTAACAGTGTTCTGCCCCGTACGTGTCTGACATGGAGAGGGAAGAGCATAAAAAGCTGTGAACTTGGGTTGATGACATAATTATGTTGAATTAACAATCACATTTTCAAGTTGCAAACTGAAATATTTAAAATTATGAGGAATTATTACAGAAAGCATTTCTTTTTAATTGACAAATCTTTTATCTTTTTCTAGAATTGCATCCTGCAATAATTGGTCCAGAAGAGGTCAAGAGAATATGGCAGTGGTTTCAGGCTGACGATAAGGATTTGAAAGAATTCTAAATCATCTTTCATTATATAGACCATCAGCCTATCGATATGCACATCTGAAAGAGTGTTGCCATTAACCAGACATTAAAGTCAGTAAAACAAAGACCAAGTTTGCCGTCAGGGTGGGCCATCAATAGTAATGCTTGGCAGGTAAAATAGATTTTACTGGATTTAGATATTGAGGACTTATCAGCCAGCCTGGCTCTGTTAAAAAAATATCTACAGTGCCAGATGTAAAACAGCACCACACACTGTTTGGTGTTCAGACTAGGTTACTGCATCTCAGCTTCTATACACTTGTTTCTGTTGCTATTGCTGCTGCCATCAGTTTATCTTAAAGATAGATTATTAAGATCAAAATCCTAAACAACTGCTTTAATCTCTTATTTTGCAAAATTTAGTACCTATTTTAGCTTATTTACCTATGATTTAACTAGAACTATATAATGTGATCTAAGATTTCCACCTTAAAATTCTTAGAATAATTTGGATGGATTGTTTTTTTCTTTTAACTGTATATTTGTAAATGTACATACCCTATTTCAGTGATTTTCAACCAGTGTGCCGAGGCACACTAGTGTGCCGCGACACATGGTCGGGTGTGCCACAGGGAAATTTCCCCAAACTGTGGTGCTCCCTGTGTTTTGTTTCCTGGCAATGCGCAGTCACGGCTTCTTACAATGTAGGAGACGTGTACAATAACACATGCGCAAGCTTTGAACCTTGTGCGACAAAATGACTTCACCGAGGCCGGCGCATCATCCTGAGAGCGGAGAGACTCCCGCATTTGCCCACCGCCAAGGTAATGCCCACCAATAATGCTGACCAAATGAGCTTTTGCCTGACTATATGAACTGTTGGCAGAATACTCAGGATATGAGCTGGTACTTTTAGTACTCCAGCAGTATACTGCATATAACAATGAGAAATGTAAAATGAGCAATACTATAGTCATGAGGCTGGAGTACTACGTACCAGCTCATATGCTGAGTATATGAGCTGGCACTTGTACTCTGGCCTCATGGCCATAGTATTTCTCATTGTACCCCTTTATTTTGCAGTACATGAGCCACAAAATAATCAGCACCATATACTAAAAACAGGGAGAAACTGAGAACTGTTGAGGAAGAGCTTGGTGTGTGTCTTTCCACCATTCCTGCCAGGATATCCCTTTTGTGTTTATCGAAACAGGCCCAGGTTTCACAATGAGTGAGTAAAATAAATTTAGAATCTATATTATTAACTATATGTATAATATGACTGTTCTAGTGTCATTTTGGTTGGTGGTGTGCCCCAGGATTTTCTTAGTATAAAAAGTGTGCCGCGGCTCAAAAAAGGTTGAAAATCACTGCCCTATTTCATAATAGAAAATAAAAATGTTTCACTTATATGTGTATATATTACTCAACTATTCAGACTCTTTTATATACCAAAAGGAAATCTGACAACTGTTCTGACCCTGCAAAACTAAAGACATAGTAGGGCCCGGGAGAGCTATATAATCATATCTTTGTGTTTGTTTTTTGGAGCAGCAGGACTGTGAAAATGTATTTATTAGACAGGTTTGTAGATTCTCCAAGTGCAATGGAGTTGAGGTATTCTCACTGCTGTCCACTTAGCTCCTTGTATTTTGATGCCCAAAAACCTTGCCTCTACTAGAAAGATCTATTCCTTCTGGTTTGGCTATTATCCCGAGTCATATCAATAGATTTCCTGAAAGTCTTGATGTAACAAGACCTTGGAAAATGTATTTGCATATTTTCTTCCCAGAACAAGGGTAGGTTTGAAACAGTATAAGCAGTCTCATATTCACCATAATCATGGGAACCATAGCAATTGGAGTAGAAGGGGTAAATGGCGAAGGGATCATGAACCCAGTGATTACTCCAGAATTCCACTGTCGAGATGAGAGAACCTTCCAGAACAACTATCAATACATCACTTCAATCCAACTAATATGTGTGGCTAAATGAAAATAATTCCTCTGTAAAAGGCATATGACAAGTTTAAAGGGAACCTACTACCACGATTCTACCTATAAAGGTAGAACGGGTGGTAGGTGCATGTACGGGACATGAGGATAGCCCTTTTTAGAGCTAATCCTCACTATCTTTTTAAAATCTTTATTGCCCCAATATGTAAATTTTGTAAAGTGGCCACTTGGGCGTGGAGTAGCCGGACATGAGGCTACACGTTGCGGCTACTCCACACTCCAGTAGCCTCTTTGCTCCTCCTACCCTAAGGTCGTCTGAGAAGCCAGAGTTCTGCGTATGCGCAGTAGCTCCAGCTTTGGAGCAGTGGCCGCAGAACGCTTGCTTCTTGGATGAGGGCGCGCCGAAGATCTCAGGGTAGGAGGAGCAAAGAGGCTACTGGAGCATGGCGTAGCCGCAACGTGTAGCCTCACGTCTGGCTACTCCACTCCCCAGTGGCCGCTTTACAAAATTTACATATTAGGGCAATAAAGATTTAAAAAAGATAGCGGGGACATGAGGATTAGCTCTAAAAAGGGCTATCCTCACATCCCCGCTATCTTTTTTAAATCATATCCATGTACCTACCACCCGTTCTACCTTTATAGGTAGAATCGTGGTGTTAGGTTCCCTTTAATGAAACCAGGATTATACTCTTTGACCTGAATACTAAGCATCATTTCAAACCAGTAACATGACTCATGTGAAGCACAGCTTCCTCATGTGGAGATGTTTGTTTGCTGCAGAAAGTGGAAGTATTTCAAGAAAATATTTTTTTGAGGACTCTGAACCTTACACTGGGGTGAAACTTCACTTTTCAACAAATAGAGACATTAGCACTCAGACCCCAAGCAGTTTCAACCTGAACGGAAGGAAACCTCTCTGTACAATCCCATTACAGAATCAATACACAAGATACATATTATTATAGCTCTTAAGCATTAATAGCTTTATATTTAACCCCTTCATAACCAGAACAATTTTGATCTTTAGCACCAAACATTTTTTTTTTCCCATTTTTCATCCATTTCATTTTGACATCCTGAGCCCTTAACTTTCTAATTTTTCTGTAGCCATAATTGTACGAGGGGTTGTTTTTCTGCCAGACTACTTGGGTAATTGAAATGTACCATATTTGGGTTATTTAATAAATTCGATATACCCTTTTAAAGTGTGGATGGAAAAAAAATTAGGATTCTGGCCTTGTTTTGTGTTTGTTGTGCTATTCTATCGGTGCCAATAATTACACTTCTTTTCTTTAATCTTTTATGTTTTAGAATATTTTGATACTAAATTATTATTTTTAGAGAAACTTGATTCTGTGAATTTTTACAAGTGCATACCATTTCTATTGTTTGGACAACATACCATCCCTCCTCCCAAAGAAAAAACCTTTACTTCTTAATTTTAATCAGGCTGTGTAATACTAAACTTTTTTAACATTTTAAAAACATTTAGTGGATCATGTGATCTATCTATGAACAGTCGTGCTGCAGGACCTTAAGGGGCGGCATGGTGGCTTAGTGGGTAGGATTACAGCCTTGCAGCGCTGGGACCTGGATTTAAGTCCCAGGGTCAACATCTGCAAAGAGTTTGTATGTTCTCTCCGTGTTTGCGTGGCTTTCCTCCAGCTTCCTCCCACGCTCCAATACATACTGGTAGGTTCATTAGATTGTGAGCCCCATGGGGGACAGGGAGTGATTTGGCAAGCTCTGTGAAGCGCTGCATAATCTGTGTGCACTATATAAATAAAGTAATTATTATGTATTAATTAAGGTCCTCGCAGGGGGTTTGTTCATGGAGAGCTAGAGATCACATGACCCTCTATCAGAAGACATTTTAGACAGGAATGTCTGGCTGATGAGGTAAAAGAAGGCTTCACTTTACATATCAAGAAAGCAGAACTTATAATTGATGTATATTGGTCTATTATCTAATATCCTGGCAGCACACTTAGGGCTGTTTCAAAATACTCTGATCAGTCCGGGATCAAGGCCGTAACGAGTGCCGTGCCACAGATTGATCACTATGGTGAACTGAATGCATTATATTGATACACTGCTCCTGATGAGATGGCGGATGGTGTCCTGAGGTATCTCATCCAAGACCTGGGCAAAAGCATCCGCCAACTCCTGGACAGTCTGCGTGTGCAATGTGACATTGGTGGATGGACCAGGGCATGATGTTCCAGCCACATGAGATCTAGCATTGTCCTGCATTAGGAGAAACCCAGGGCCAACAGCACCAGCAAATGATCTCACAAGGGGTCTGAGGATCTCGGTACCTTATGACAGGCTACCTCCAGTGAGCACATGGAAGGCTGTGTGGCCATCCAAAGAAATGCCAACCCGGATCATGCCGGAGGTCATTTTGCAGGCGCTGGTAGTGTTAATCCTTGTGGTCCTGCTGCTGGGTAACTTATCTGACACCTGCTTAAAACCCAAAAAGTCAGGAGGATCGTGAGGCCCCGCTTTCACGATCTGTATTCATACTGAAAGTCAAGATCAAGCGAGCTTTTGCCCTTCTGCTCTACGGGACGTTTCGGTCCTCCCTGAGCTCGCCTTACCCACCTGCACATCTCCAGCCTCTGGCCTCTACCAAACAGACACAGAAAACCTTCCTGCCACAGCTTGCATTGATGTGCCATCCTGGATGAGCTGCTCTACCTGAGCCATTTGTGTGGATTGTTGAGTCCTTCTCATGCTACCACAAGTGTGAAAGCAGCACCAGCATTCAAATTTGACCAAAAAACATTAGCCAGAAAGCATACTGGTACTGAGAAGTAATCTGTGGTCCCTACCTGCAGAACCACTCCTTTATAGTGTCTCTTGCTAATGGTCTGTGAAATTGATTGTGAATCAGAGTTTGGACAGTAGACAATTTGATTTACTTGAAATTTCATTTACTTGAAGTTATGTTGTGTTATTTAAGTGCTCTCTTTATTTTGTGAGCAGTGTATATAGGATCAGGGCGCAAATTTTAGAGCATTCTAATTGTTTGCTTACAGCAGTCTGTTATTGACGAATGAGCAGGCATCATTTCCACATGTACATGCAGGTCTTTTTTGTGGGCCGAATATACACGTTAGCCTCAGGGTACGACAATAAGAACGTACTATGTAAAATACACAGCTGGGCAGCCAGATCACAGTGCATTGAGACACTAGGGCACATTTACTTACCCGGTCCTGCAAAATCCCCGCTGTGTGTGTGTTGTCCGATGATCATGGACTTTGGCGCGATTCCCTGGTGCATGTATTTGCTTGGGCTTGCAACACAATTCAAATGTTAAATCCCACGCTCAGTCCAAATTCGTTGGATCATCCAACGGCCCGCCCCCCAATTTCTGTCGCATGAAAGCCGGCGCTGATTCGCCAAAATCCGAGCGTGTGCGACACAATCCCCTTCCAAATACCTGTCCCAGCTGCACAATCTCCGGAAACGTCAGAAAACCCAGCAGAGATGGGGCTTATTTACTGAGGGTCCCGCGGCCACACTGTGTTCACTGTGCTATGACTGGGGGTGCCATAGACCACAATTGTGGCAGTGATATGGTTAGACCAAATCACAGCCAACATTGAGTGTATAGGGCCTTAAATATAGAAGAAATGCAGGGGTAAAGAAGGACACAGGTACATTTAAACATACTATATTAAGTTTACAATTATCGATTATTTGTAACATTTAATTGAAAGTTTAGTTAAGCTAAGCTTCTGATTCTTGCATGATGCTGATGATAAAAACAATCCACATCTGCTAGTAAACTGTATTCCAAAATCATACATATGAAAAAAGACAATCCAAAAAAAACTTTCAAATATATTTTATTATTTAAAAAAAGTCAAACATGTTTATTTTTACCCCACCCCAGACTTCAAAAACATTAACAAAACGTCCCAATCAGTTGTTCCCTTTGATGCACTTTAATTAAGGCCCCAGTGTAAACAAAATTTTCTCTCTGTAACCTGGCTCCAAGTGTGGTGATACAACACTTAGTAGTTTTTACAGCTACGATCTCTGGGGAAATAAAATAACATTGAAGAGGAACTACTTCATGCCACCAATACAGTTCATGCTAACATTAGAATCTCCCATTGAGGAAGAAGAAAAAAAATAATATTGTACAGAACTGTATACAAAATTTTCAGTACGAACAATCCTTTAAGGTATGTTACCAAAAAAAATAAAATAAACATGCTGGAACAAAAAGTGGTAAGCAGGCCTCTTTCACACACAGTTTTTCAGCTTTATTTTTTGTGGCATTCTTGTAACATCCTAAAAGGTTTCCCTTTTTGCTTAAAGACAAGTCTATGGAAAAAAAATAACCAGAGCTTTCTTTATAAAAAAAAAAAATAAAAATAACAACACCAATAATAATAATGCCACAAATGCCAAGATTTAAGCTGTGCAGCTGGACTTTTCGAAAGTTAACAGGAACACGTGTTTGCTGCATTAATGACATACAAAATGTCGGATAAAAATGCAAACAAAATCACAGAAAAAGATGTTGCAAATGTAGTGTGTGAATTTAGCCTTATGGCGACATTTTAAATTGCACTCAGCATGTTCTCAACTGTAGTCTTTGTTTAGTGTTAAGAAAATGTAAAGTTCCTTTATAATGAATCGGTAGACACTTTTCAGAATGTGGGTTTGGGCCTCCTCCTGGCTCAGTTAAAACAGCTGCTTTTTATATATTCCTTGAGAAATGTTTATACACAACATCATATTAGAAATAGGGGAGGACATGAAAACGTGAAGAGTAAAAGTTGCTGTTTTTGCATTGTAACATAAAGTTAAGTGAACGTCTTTAGCTTGTTAGTCACACATCACAGAGATTTGAACACTGTGAAATTTAGTAGATTCAAGCTTAGTGCAAGATGGTTCTCAGATTCTTTAACTTTTTCACTTAGGCTCTGGTTTGTCTTGGAGCAGTGGTATAATGGACTCCCATGCTGTAAGGCACTATTTAGAATAAAAATGAACAAAAAGAAAAAAATATTTAAATCACCTTTAAACTGCAAGTAACAACGGGAGGTACAATATTCCCCTTATTCTACATACTGTAAATTGAGCAAACTAGGAATAACCTGAATTTAAAGGGAACCTGTCAGCATATTGACCTCATAAACCACTGCTAGTATGTAATCATGCAACTAAACACCTTCCAGAACATGTTTCTTTCATGGTCCCATATGGTGACATTATGCAAAAATCAGCTTTGAAGGGAGATGTGAATTAGTTGTATAAAGTCAAGGAGGCGGCGAATTTAGCACTGAAGTCAAGCGCTCCCTGCTTTGAACGCCCCCTTTACTGTAACTGATAGTCCTGCATCCAGAAACATCACTAAGCAGATCTCCTGAAGTCCGCTGCTTGATTTCAATCACATGGGAGGATGTGGGGAGAGCTTAACTTAAATGTTAAACTCTGCACCTCCTTGACTTTATACCAGTTAACATCTTACGACAAAGTAGAAACATGATCTAGAAGGCGTTAAGCTGATTGACAACATACTAGTAGTGGTTTATTAGGCCCATTTGTGATGACAGGTTCACTTTAAAGAAGTGTGTGGTTCATAAAGGATATGTATCATGAGTGACAACGACAAAAATTAGATTAGACAATACAGAAACAGTGACCATCAGGTAAGGATTTAATAACATTAACACCATGAGGTAGCCACTGAAGATATTTTACACTCCTGGGGCACACCCAATATCTAGTGGATATTCTTCATCGTAAATAATAAAACTTAGAAATTCAGATATCTTGTTATTTTACCTTCTCATAGTACTGGATGTTTTTATCAGCCATACCCATGAGCAGCTGGCGAAAATCTTGTCGCTTGTTATTCTGCCACCTTTCCATGTCCGCCTTCAAATCTGCATTAAAGCATTCTACTTTGTCCTGGCACTTTTCTACCTCAGTTGGCACCTGACATCAATAACAGAGAAAGAAAGTAACCAATCATTGTTTATGCCTCAATAAGCATGCCATAGTAATATTTAGTGGCAGTCGTAGAGCAGAAGATACAGCTGGGACATTAATCTCCATGTAAGGTCACCAGGTTGTTCTCTTGCTAAATGTAACAAATAAGTAGGAGACTGGGTTCGTGTTTGTAGGAAATTGTTCAGTGCACCAACATTTTTTAACAAACTAATATAAAAACGGATCAGTGTGCGTCTTGCACATTCCAACAGAGCAGCATTTCAATGTATCGAGATTACACACGTGAATAAAAGTATCTGCTGAAAATGACTCCTAAGTCTTGTAATAATTCTCTGTAGAATTAACAGTTTTATGTTTCCAAATTGAAGGGAATGGGAAAGTAAAAAACAACTGATAACTGTAGCAATTCTAAATGTAAAGGGCAAGCACATTAACCAAATTAAAAGAGGAAAAACTTACTCCTGTTTTCTCTTCTCTTTTCAAAGCTGCTGCTTCCAGTTTGGCTTCATATTCTGCTTGTACTTGATCCCTTTTCTTTAATACATTCTAGAAATACATGTATGCAATTATTACATCTGCTTTATCCTTTGAAGCTAGTTTTTTTTTGTTATTGCAGGAATGAGTAGTGTATGTGGTAAAAGTAAATATACTTTATACATGTGGGTATAATAACCTCCCTTTCCCTAGAACTGATAAAAATATAAATAAAACGGTAAAAATCATAAACACATTGGCCATTTTTGGACGCGTCGATACCCAATCAAAATATAATAACGTTTCACTGCGTTTAACCCCGTATGGAAAAAAATCACGTCCAAAGTCGAAAATGGCACTTTTTTGCCATTAAAAAAAATTCTATAAAAAGTGAAAAGGTCGTACAGTCCAAAAAATTATAACATTGTAAACATCATCAAAAGCTGCAAAAAAAACGATACCTCCCAAAGCTTCGTATAACAAAGTATAAAAAGTTATTAGCACCAGAAGATGGCAAAATCCTCCCAAAAATGTTTGTACAGTAGGTTTTAATTTTTGTAAATGTATGAAAACATAAAACCTACACAAATCTTGTACCCCTGTAATTGTACCGAGCCAAAGAATAAAGTAGATGTGCCATTTGGGGTGTACAGTGAAATCTGTAAAAGCCAAGCCCACAAGAATACGGCACAAATGCGGTTTTTACCAATTTCACTGCCTTTGGAATTTTTTTCCGCTTCCCTGTACACAGAATGGAATATTAAATACCATCAGTTTGAAGTGTAATTTGTTACGCAGAAAATAAACCATAACACAGCTCTGTACATGGAAAAATAAAAAAAAGTTATACATTTTTGAAGGTGGGGAGTGAAAAATGAAAATGCAAAAACGAAAAAGGGCTGCTGCGGGAAGTGGTTAATTCATTTTAGTTACCCATGAACCATCGTTCCCTCACATTAAAATGTACAACACGTATATAATATGGTATATAAGGCACATGCCTACAGTGTTGTGCCTGCATTCAGCACAACCACAAAAGGCGAGTACATCTCTCACCTATATGAGCACTCCTGACTAACCAAGGATAATCTCGCGCTAGGTAGCGCTATTTCTCTATGTATTCCCCCCTTTTCCCAAAAACTTATATTGAGTTTACCAAATTAGACTTTTAGTACTTTTGTACAGTTAATATTTCAACTAATCATTTAATCAAGAATACAAATTGCAGTATGTGAGTCTGTAAACTGTGTCCCATACAAAAAAGTATTGAAAACAGAAGAAATGCTGTACACAATACAACGAACACATGTTCATTATATGGACTTAGAATGTGAACTGATAAATTCAATTCATTACAGTTCACAACCATCTGGGCTCACCTTCATAGATTCAGAGTAGAGGATATACTCTCTGAGTACTGGCAGGAAGTCCTCAGTCATATCTTCTGTCAACTCCTCCAGTGCTGTACTGCAGTTCCCGATGCAGGCAGACACTCCCTCCAGGGGCTCTCTAAGCTCGCCTTCTAGAGCACTCCAAGTAGAATAGACTGGACCATACTCTCGAAGCTCCATCAGGTATTCTAATATAGGACATCAAGTCAATAAGAGATAATGAAAATCATTATTGAAATTCATGCACTCCCAGTACAACATTATTGGAGGTGTCCATTTACCAATTAAAAAGATGCAACAATATCTTTTTTAAAAAAAGAATAAGGGTATTTAAGTTGTTAAAGACCTAGAGATTTTGGGTTTTCCTTGAATAATAATAATAATAATTTATATAGCGCACACAGCGCTGCACAGAGCTTGCCAAATTTGTCCCTGTCCCTAATGGGCTCATAATCTAATCAACCTCCAGTATGTTTTTTAGAGTACAAGGCTACACTTCAATAATTGTTGTATTTTGTATTTATATATTGAACTTATTACAGCCTGCTCCTGACAGGGAGTGCTAATGCTTAAGTAGATAAACAGGGCTGGAAGAAGCCATCCTAGAAGGATTTTGGACACGGAGGTGCAAGAGAGCTTTTTAACAGTTGGTGTAGGTTTATACATTCATTTTTATCTTTTAAATAAAAAGTATTTGCATGATATCACACAAGGAGTGACTCGGTCTGCTTTTAAATAGGAATACAGCATTTTCCCCATAAGGGGCTTAATAATAATTAAGCTGTAAATATAAATCTGCAAATACCAACTTCACACGGGATAGATGTTGCATATGTAATAGTACCTTAGGTGACATCACCTTGGTCCCATGACATGCTGAAAAGAAGATGGGATGGGAGGGGCCATCCAAAATTGGGCTCTATGGGAATCTGTCACTAGCTGCATTTGTGAAAATGTGGTGACAGGTTCCCATTAAAGTATAAAAAGACATTAGCAGAAAGAGTTAAAAACTTAAATCAACGAAATATCTGCACCTCAAAAATGTTGCAATAAAACACAACAACTTCTTATACAAAAAAAATAAGCCACCATGCAGCTACACTAGAAAAAAAAAGAAAAAAAGTTTTTGCTCTTGGCATGCTACAAGGGAAAGGAAAAAAAAACAAAACAAAAGCAAAAACACAACACACAAAATGGCTTGGTCATTAGGACCCAAAACATGTTTTAAACTGTCTAAAATGCTTTTGCACTCATCCAACTAGCACCTTCTGCTGGTAATTTACATTTTTTCGCTGAATGAATTATATATCTTGTTGTGATGCTGATGTATTTAGTTTAAAGAAGATCATCTCGATTGGGGTCTACTCTATTCAGCCTCTCTGGCAACTGGATACCGATGCTTTACGGTATCTGTTGCCTACAACCACCGGGCCGCGGTCATGTTATTAGCGAGGGGAGGCCGCTGCTGGGACATGTTATTAGTGAGGGGAGGCCACTGCTTAAAATTTTATTTGTCAAGGGAGGCTGCTAGACATTTTATTGAAGAGTCTCAGTTGCATTTCCCATCCTAGGCCTACTATCCAGGCCAAGTTTTCCCAGTTTTTTGTCATAATATTCGGTATCTCTGTTTACAATCAGGTCAGCTTATACTTGCGTATATGTGATATGTAGATTTTTTTTTCCTCACAGTGAAAAGCCCAAAGACAAGGGGACATTATAGGTGTGTGTGGGATGCTACATAATGTCCCCTTTATGTAGCTGTTTTCTTATTAAAACATTAAAATGGAGATCCAGAAAAAGAGGCAGCTGCAGGACAAGGTGCATTTTAAACCTGGGGTTACAGTAAATGGGACATTATATGGGTTCAGCTTAGATATGGACTATTTACGGGCAGACAATTTTATTTTCTAGGGACCATGGTAAAAGGCTTACCTGGCCCAGTCCCTGGTAAAACATTTTTAGGTGCAGCCAAAAATGTACAAAAAGGTTGAGGAGCACTGTCGTAAAGTGCAGACAAATGGCAACTAAAATCAGATGTATATCAGAAAACACATGCCTACTTCCTCCTTGATAATGCGTTGTGCTATCCTGTCAATGGTGCCAAGTTTCAGCGCAAATGTGTCCAAGTACTCTGTAATTGCTGAGAATTCCAATGGTCGATTTCTCAGTTTGTAACCACTTGTCACGTATCGCACAGACTCCCCCATCTTGGAAAGCAAAGTGACACCCTGTTTTTTGTGACTGTTTAGGTCCTGCAAGGCCCAAAAACAAAATAGACATACATTTAGAATCAATCATGTGGTAGAATCAATCTTGCTAATTCACACAGATTATTCCCCTTTTTCATGGATATCTATGTACCTTCTATTTTGTATGTGGTATGGGACAATAATACAGGGATACATACATAAATACAGAACACTGTTAATGTTTACATTCCCCACTCAACATCCATGGCCATGTTTCTAAGTATATGAAAGGGAATGTGTCAACAACTGCAGAGAGTGTTAGGTATAGTTACAAAGAACCCCAGGAACAATACATTTCTGTATTAGTAACAGCAGGACAGTGAAAAATTAAATTCCAGGATTGTAGCTGGATTTGGAGAAATCTGGTACATAGATCTCATACACCAGTATTATAGAGTGATCCGAATCCAACAAAAATCCTGGAATATAAATGCATTTTTCATTGTCCTGCTGCTGCTTACACCTCACACAGTAGTTAAAAAGATCTCCAAAGTCCATAACTAACATGGTCTGCAGCTTTATGTGGTCAAAACTGCCAACAGATTTCCTCAAATAACATTTCTAGTTTATATAATAGCATTGGTTAATAATGTAAAAAAAATGCTCTCTCTAGTCATTTGTCCTAAGTACATGGTGGGATCAAAGTCTTCTCAAAAAGATCCAATTTCAGACTAAGTTTCTACCATTTTGGAACTTCGTTAATTATATGGGGCAGTCTATAGATATAAAAGGACATGTATGATACCTTAGGGGTTTCCAATCCAAGCTGCATGGCCTCCATTATATCGGTGTATCCAGCCAGAAGTGATGTCACAGCTAAATATAACTTCGCCGTTCTTGCTCCTGTAACTGCCAGGGCCATTGTTTTGTCCAAAGCAGTCACAGGGCCCCCATCACTTCTGGTCTGGCTGGGATTGTAGATTGATAGTACAGGGAGCTAGAGTGGTATAGGTAAATCTGATCTTTTTCATTTTCTTCAGTTCTGGCCTTCCAAAGACCTTTCCAGTAAGCCTGAAAAATCCTGTTAATCATATATATGTTCTGGCAGGAGTGTTACAACTAGCAATAACTATATTTTTGAGAAGGCCTACCTTAGCAGTCAGGAAAACATTGAAGTGTTCATTGAAGGAGAGTACTGGATGGTCTGCAATCCTCTTGAGAAATTTGTCCAAGGCCCTTCTCCTAGTTTCCACAAACTCTTCTGAAAAGCGATCCACAACGCCTTTAACAACAAATTTCTCTGGAAGAGGCTGCAATGAAAACACAACCCGCACCGGTGTCCAGCAATAAGTTTAATAGTTGAATGATGATACTGTCATCAATATACAAAGTAAAATAAAGAATTTACTAGACAAATTAATCCTTTGGAGGTTCTTTTTTATATTTAACATATAATTGTAAATTAAAAGAAAAAAAAAAAACTAAGAAACAATTTTCCTACTTTTTCATTTTTGACAAAAGTTGTGCTTCTTTTGCAATTTTAATCGCCACCATTTTGTGGTGCATATTACTGGTTATTATCTCATTGCACCAGGGGTTAAACTGCAGGAATCAGTGTTCTCTTTAATCCAAGTTGTATCTGGTGGATGTCAGCACTGTTACAAAGAACATGCAAAACCAACTTCAAATGAGGGGGTTAAAGGGGCGTCTGCTTAAATATATAGTGACAACATACTACCATCAAGTGGTAAAATTTTTTGCCTGCATAAGCATCACTCACATCCTGGCACCGTTCCTGTATAAACTGTTCGTCAGCATTTAGGCCCTCAAAGAGCCACCAACAGGATCACATTTATGTCCTTTAATATTCCTGGAGATTCAAAAACTCTAACATTGCTGGTACAGCTTCTGTAAGCCTACATGCACAATGCAGTACA
Organism: Engystomops pustulosus; assembly: GCA_019512145.1. Lineage (NCBI taxonomy): Eukaryota > Metazoa > Chordata > Amphibia > Anura > Leptodactylidae > Engystomops > Engystomops pustulosus. The sequence goes on from CM033641.1 coordinate 169,703,414, forward strand.
GGGCCTGGTAGAGAAGAGAGGGGGAAGTGCACTCCCTTCATCTTGAAAGAACGGGTGTCTTGCAAATCCACCCAAATTTGAATATAATGCACGGAAATATAATTATAACAAAACTTGAAGCAAGGAGGCAAATGTATTCAATGCTTAAAAATCAGGAAAGTCTTTGTGCCAACTATACAGCAAATGGAGTGACAAACCTGGTTTAACAACATTATCAAAGACTCTCTCATGCCATCCAGACAGCAATAGAATACTACCTACGGGAATGAAGTGAGTGGGCTGGGTTTCTTCAAGTTTAAGCCGTAACCAATCAAAATCCTGGTACCTTCGACGTATGGAATACTCAGGAAGGTCAAATTCTGTTCTTGTTGTCTGTGATAGGAAAAGAATAAAAGTACACAAAAGATGTAGACAATTATTTAGGCCATCAAATAAAAACCATGATGTGTCACTGAGCTGTACACAGAACCTCCCACACAAAAGCTAGTTAATGGGTATCAATCCTTCCACGGCCCCCAAGTCAAGTAAACACAGACTGTTTCCAGTGAGGTCCCCTATTTCAGAGATTATGGTAAAAAGATTTCTACAGGTGAAAATGTACTTTTCACACCCCCTTCCCCAGTGAGCAGTTTCTGGGTGGAGAGACCTAAAAGCTATTATTCAATACAGGATTAGGCCAGAAAGTCATTCTTTCCAGAAAGTCTTCGATACTTATTTTTTATGAGCTGGTTAGAGTGATAAAGTGCAGTGGTTCTTCAAAGTTTTGGAAAGTTTAATCCAAATTCTGCCAAAACAGAATACAAATCAAAATATAGAAAAATGTCCACTTGCCCATGTATTATTTAAAAAGGCAACTGCAGGCAACAACCCAGACTTTTGGGATCCTCAGATCCCTTTTGCGAGTCTAAACTAACTACCGTATATACTCGAGTATAAGCCGAGACCCCTAATTTTACCAACAAAAACTGGGAAAAACTACTGACTCGAGTATAAGCCGAGGGTGGGAAATGCATTGGTCAACCCCCCCAGTAGTATACCGCCTGCCAGCCCCCATGTAGTATACCGCCTGCCAGCCCCCATGTAGTGTACAGCAAGCCCCTACATGTCGACGCGGCTTACCAATGTCCCCGATGTCGATGCGGCTTATCAATGTCCCCGATGTCAGCGCGCCCCGTCTTCTTTCTTCTCCGCGGCTCCTCTTCTTTCTTCCGGCATAGACGCGGCATACTATGACGCGGCCGCTGCTGACATCATAGTATGCGCGGCCATGAAGAAAACATGAAGAAAGAAGAGAGAAGAGGAGCTGCGGAGAAGAAAGAAGACAGGACGCGCTGACATCAGTAAGCCGCGCCGACGTCGGAGGGTGAGTATTTAAGTTTATTTTTTTAACTGGGTATTTTTTTTATAGACTCGTGTATAAGCCGAGGGGACGTTTTTCAGCACATTTTTTATGCTGAAAAACTCAGCTTATACACGAGTATATACGGTAATGGTCCTTATTCTTAAATTAGCTAAACCACCTACACATACTTGCCTACGGTCCTCATCCTCTTGATCTGTGTTGTTCACCAAGCTTGACATGCGGGGATCACCTTAAAAAGAAATTTATAATTGCCAGACCGGAGCGTGGGACAAGATGTCCAGCGCTTTGTGCTGCTGATTATGCACGTCCGCTGCATGACATCACCTCCCTCACCAACATGGGAGAGGGAGGCATCCATCACGCAGGAGTTGTGAATTGACGCCAGTCGCGTGATGTCACCTCCCTTTCCCAGCATTGGAGATGGAGGTGTAGGGGTGTGCATAATTAGCAGATTGTCCCCACGATCCAGCCCGACAATTAGAAGTTTCATTTCAATGTGATCCTCGTGTGTCAAGCTTAGTGAAGAACATCAAGATGAAGAGGAGCGTAGGCATGTATGCATAGGCATTTTTTTAAATGGTAGATTTTCTTTAAGTCTGTGTCGTAAAAATAATACTTTTATACTCACCATGATGCACAGCGCACTTACTTGAGAAGATCACGCCCTAGTGCCGAAAGAAAATGGGATAATGCCTTTTAACCCCTTAAGGACCAGGCCCTTTTTCGTTTTTGCATCTATTTTTCACTCCCCACCTTCAAAAATCTATAACTTTTTTATTTTTCCATGTAAAGAGCTGTGTATGGGCTTGTTTTCTGCATAAGAAATTGCACTTCATAGTTTTGGTATTTAATACCAAAATACGAGGGGACATGATTAATTTATTTAAATATATGAATGGTCCACACAAAAAAATATGGTGGTAAGTTGTTTCAGATTAAATCAAATCAAAAGAGAAGGGGGCACTGTCTCCATTTGGAGAAAACAAGGTTTAATCACCAGAGGCGACAGGGCTTTTTTTACTATGAGAACTGTCAATCTGTGGAATAGCCCGCTTCAGGTGCTGGTCACTGCAGGGACAGCGGAGAGCTTCAAAAGGGGTCTTGATGCCTTTTTACACCTAAATAACATTGATGGTTATGTTATATATAGAATTGTTTCCCCTTAATCCCTTCCTCATCTAATCCCTTCCTTGGTTGAACTTGATGGACAAGTGTCTTTTTTCACTCGTATAAACTATGAAACTATGAATATTCTATGCCGTATACTGGGAAGCGGGCAAAAAATTCTGAATGCAGTGAAAATGATGAAAACCACCTTTGTGCCATTTCTTGTGGGCTTGGATTTTACGGCTTTCACTGTGTGCCCCAAATGACATGTCCACTTCATTCATTGGTTCAGTACGATCACGGGGATAGCAATATTTGTATAGGTTCTATAATGTTTTCATACATTTACAAAAATGAAAACCTGTTAAAAAAAAAAAATTTTAAATTCTTCATTTTGCCATCTTTTGGCGCTAATAACTATTTCATACACAGAGTTGTGAGGGGTGTAATGTTTTGCGACTTTTGAGGAGGTTTTCAATGCTTCTAATTTTAGGACTATACAACTTTGGGCGCTATTTTCCGTTACGGGGTTAAACGCAGTGAAAAACAGTTATTATATTTTGAGGTTTTTTCCTCCAGGTGGCGCCTAGTATGACGTCAGCAGCGGCGCATCATACTAGGCGCCGCTCGGGGGAGAACAATGGCAGCGCCCGGCACGAAGTTAGTGAAGACAGAAGACGTGTGCCGAAGCCAGAAGAGGACCCGCACGGACATCGAGGGAGCAGCGCTGCAGGTCCGGGCCACTGGAGGGCGAGTATATAAGTTTATTATTTTCTTTTAATGCTGGGCAGGCCTGTATACATACTGCGGGCGGGCCTGTATACATACTGCGGGCGGTTATAGCCGGTTTGGGTGGTAGCCCGGGGGCCTTAGCCTTTAGGGGACCCATGGCCACCTAAACCACCCTACAAATATTATACTCAGAAAGACCATTCACCCATAAAATCCTTGCATGTTGTCCTGCTCTCAGGAACAGACATTTCAGGACCTTTTGAAGGCCCTCCAAAAGGTCTGAAAGAACAGATAAAAGCAGGCAGGAGGGCGATCTTCCATTCCCCAGGAGCCCGATTCTAGTACCATATGAAGGAGTGATTCCAGACTTGTAGGGTCTATAATACGCAGCCCAGGGCCCATTCAGTTTTTAATCCACACCCTGATTGTTATACTACTATTAATATTCCTAATTTGAACAGAAACATTACAAACCCCAAAATACATATGAGGGAATTGTTGAAACCAGGCTAGTGCCTGCCAGGTTCAAGTCTAATTTGAGAAAAACAATGCAGTTTTGGTGATGTAGCCAAAGTTAATGTTATCATAGTGGACTAAGCTACATAAAGATAGCAAAACTTGACAGACATGCAAGAGTGACCAAATGGAAAACAACTTACAGGCCATTCAAAATCAGGTCAAGAAAAGAAAAGTTATAAAATGATCGGGGGTAAAACTGTCCATACTAGCTTTGTCACCAATAGAAAGCTATGCTAAAGCGTTCAAGAGGCACATACAGGCTTACTCGAAAATACATGTGGCACCCATTAAAATATTGAGGGGGCCAGTCATGGAAGCCCTTGACATGCTATTGAATGAAATAAACAAGGGAACATAGGTCACTAATGGAACATTAAGAGAGTAGTATGAGAATAAAAGACACTCGAAGAGATAACCAGTGTATGCCTATTACTTACAGCACTACAGAAAATTGAGAGGGTTAGTAATGGGATTCAGAGTCAGCAATGAAGCAGGATTGTTACACGGAGAACATGTTATTTCTTACCTGCTTTTTTTGTGACAGCAGCACTTTAACTTTGCTAGAGTAAAGCTATCTACTGTGCCTGACAAGGCCTGACACAATAAAAAAGCCAGGCACTTGCATCTTCACACAGGAGGCTATATATCAAAACTGTATACTGCTGAGCTGGCAAATCCATGAGCTTTCACACCCAGGTCTGAAGAAACCAATTATTACACAGTATATTTTAGCGCAGGAATCAGCTATCTTTCTAAAAAATAAAATGCACCATTACATATCAAACTTATCAAATGGCGCATAAAATATGCAAGTTTAGCGTTTGTATAGCACTGGAAGACTGGATTTGTTAATATTAAAAAATCCAATTTATTAGTGTATATGAACACAATATAAAAGTACACAAAAACCAAAAAAAATATTAAAAATCTTATGGGTATTAGAACAACGTATTTCACACTCAGACCGAGTGCTTCATCGGTCCGAGCGCGAAACGCGTTGTTCTAATACCCATAAGATTTTTTTTTAAATATATTTTTTTTTTGTTTTTTAGTAGTTTATATTGTGTTCATATACACTAATAAATTGGATTTTTTAATATTACCAATTCAGTCTTCCAGCGCTATACAAATACTCAACATGCTTATTTTATGCTCCATTTGATAAGTTGAAATATTGGAATCGGGTTTCAAAGAAGGAGGAAGGACCAACCTCAAGAGCGGTGCCTGCAGGAAGACGCATCAAAAAAAAAACAAAGCGATTCCAGGTTGTGCCTGTCAGCACAAACTCTGCCAGGTTAGTAGTTCTACTACGACTTTCAACTAACAAAGGATACTGCACTATAGGAGCGCCCCTTCCCTCTCACTATTTTCAGACATTACATATGAAGGACCTCAGATATCTCTTAGCTATTAAAGGTATACAAATCTAATATAAAAGATGATCGTACAGCTGCAGTCCTATCCCAAAGCGTATAAGATTCAAATGTGGCCTATAAGAATACAAATGTATGTGTGTGTATAAGATTACAAATGTTAATAATATAATAATAATTCTTGATTATATAATGCCTACAGTTTGTGCAGTGCTGCACAAAGCATGTCATTGGTCATGCATCATAAGATGAGTGTGTGTAGAAGAGTACAAATGCATGTGTGTATAAATGTATATAGGTGTATGAGTTTAGAAATTAATGTATGTGTATAAATGTATGTGTGTGAACAAGTGTACAGATGTGTGTATAAATTATGTCCAAAGTATATGAGAGTACGTACTGTATGTGTTTATAAAATGTGTGATGAGGGTATAAATGAAGGTACATGTATATGAGTGTATACAGGTGTATATGAAGTGTAAAATGTTGAGTGTACGAATGTATAAATGTATATAATATATGGAGTATATGGCGGTTGTGCGCCAGCGTATGATAGCCCCGCCGCTGCATATTCGCAGCGGGATACTCAAGAGGCTTCCGCCTCCTGTGTATCGGGGCAGCCGGCTGCACCGCGTAACCTACGCCAGGCAGGGCCTGGTGTAGAAAAAAAAACGCAGCTGGCGACTTTCACATATGAAAAGTCGCCGGCAGCAGGCAAGTGCGCCGGCGCGCGGGGACATTAACTGGCGTGAAGTGTGGGCGGATCGGCCAAATAATCGCAAGTGCTAGCATCTGACATTAGGCGCAGAGGTGCCTGACAAATATGCCCCTATGAGTGAATAAAGTGTGCATGTGCATATAAATGTGTGTATGAGATATAAAACGAGTTAGAGTATGGAGTATATGCATATGAGGTGTATATGGGGATATGAGAATCTACATGTGTAATATGTGTACAAATGGATGTATATGATGTATAAATGTATGTTCCTATATATGAGTGTATAAGTTTCTACAAGTATAAATATTTGAATATGAATGTTAGAACAGAAAGTAATATTGGTACAGAATAAATTACATTGGTCAGACATTTCCTGTATTTCTTGACCAAGTTTGCAGACACTGCAGCAGGGATTTGGCCTATCCTCTGTACAGATCTTCTCCAGGTCTTTTAGGTTTCAATCAATACCTTTCCTAGGACTCTACACTGAAAACAAACAACATATGATAATAGACCACCAATTCATTATTCACAAATGTAAACTTTATCAGACACAAAAAATGACATATGTACAATCACTATGACATAAAAACCATCCATAAAAACAATCCATGATAAACACTGTAATACATCACAGGTCCAAATAAAGTATTGCCTAATGTATATCTCACTAAAGTAGCCAAACTGATAATATAAAGTGCTAGTGCAAAAAAATACATAATACCGTGTTTACCCCCACTATAATGTCCGGGGTATGTGTAATTGATAAAAACAAGAAGAATTTTACAAAGTGCTTAGTGCAAATTAATATAAATACACAGTATTAACAAAATAATAAATATTAGGCATACTAAAGGGTAACTTCAAAGTGGAAGATCCGGATGTTTAGTCCCTTATTATGCATTACACAATTCATAAATATATCAGCATTGATATTGACATTGAACATGTTTGATATATTATGAAAACGTGCTATGGTGAACTTCTTGGATGAACAGTATATAAGATTTCTGCACTCATTCTATATATAATATGTTGCCGCAGAGACGTCACTATGTACAAATTGATCAGCTCGTACTGCTTTTTAACATGCTGCCTACAATTAGAAACACATGTATAATGTGATATGTTTGGTTTATGTGTTTTAACTGCATGACTATATAGATGCCTCAATGACGGCTAATAAAGACGACTTATCTCGTCTTCTGTCTTCAAGCAGTTTAAAGGAAATCTACCACCAGAACTACATTCTGGTATGTCCCCGTTTTTTTTAGGTCTTTAAATATTATGAAATGAGCCTAAGGCCGGCGCCACACAGGGCGCTTTGTCTGCGCTTGCAAACGCAGACAAAGTCGCGTCCAACGGGGCGGGCTCGGCCCGATGCATCTGCGTTTCTATGGAAACGCTGCGATCGGGAACGAGCCGCCGTGTTTGCGTTAAATTAACGCAAAACACCGGCGGCTCGTTCCCGATCGCAGGCGTTTCCATAGAAACGCCGATGCGCTCGAGCGAGGCCCGCCGGTGGGCGCGACTTTGTCTGCGTTTGCAAGCGGCAGACAAAGCGCCCTGTGTGCGCCGGCCTAAGGGGCTCATAGCTCCATAGATGTTAATTGAGCCAGGTGTCTTTTTTATAAAAACACAAGGCATAAGAAACTAAAGAAGAGCAAATGCTTAGAGGGGACACACCACACAACGTAAGTGTAGAGTGTTACAACCTTGATCCTGGTGGTAGATTCCTATAAATAAATGTTATAAAATTTAACAAATGTGTCATGAAATAATTAAACCAATTATTTTACAACTTATAAATATTAATAGATCATAGAAAATATACAATCACACAGTTTCTATAAATACTATTGTCCTTTGCTACAGACATTGTGCTCAGGGCTGCCAGTTAATTAGGCCACTGTCCTCCAGATTGAGAATGCTGCAATGAAAGAATATGCCTAGTTTGCAAGCTGTACTAGAGAAAGATATTACTGCCATTATTTCCCCAAAAACTGTTATACTCAGATAAGCAGAGTTTTTCTGCACAATTTTGTGCTGAAAAGCCCCACGGGCTCATACCGAGCAATAAAAAAACAAAACAACAAAAACAAAACAAAAAACCCACATAGTACTCACCTCTAGTGCTCACCCGCAGTGTCCTCTTCTCCCTGCATCTTCTAGCGTCCATGCAGTGCGGGCAGAGGCACTTTTACGCTCTCTGCCTTCACACGCACACTATGAGGAGGCGTTACGCCATCAAGCGGCAACACGCCACATCATAGTGCATGCATGCATACGTGCCTCTGCCTGCATTGCATGGACTCCGGGAGATGCAGGGGAAAGACAAGCCGGGGGGAGCAAAGGAGCCAGGGGAGAAGAGAATACAGTCGGTGAGCACCGGATTTGAGTACCAAGTTTTTTATTTTATAAAGAAAGGGGCACTGCTCATCATTTTGCTGTAAAGTTAGGCACGGAAGGTAATTTTTTTTGGAAAGGGGGGGCTCTGCTGGAGATTTCCAAGTATATAGGTATATTTAATGAAACAAATAAATAAATAGTATATTTGATATATTAGATTCTGACCACACCAGGATCAGAAGATCCCTCAGGGGCAGATCCTTTAGTTGTGATGGGTAGAAGAGTGCTGCATGAAATGACCTTTCCCATCAAAACTGCAGCTAGAAGAGAAAAAAAACAAAAAAAAACAAAAAAAAAAACTTTCTATCAGTGTCACTCATTCTAGCAATGCACCGAATTTTTCAATTGGGATACAAACCATGATACTGATGTCAACAGAGCTTATTACTGCCTCTGCGGTAAATACTGATGTCAACAGAGCTTATTACTGCCTCTGCGGTAATAAGCCAAAATGCCTTTTTTGCCATTACTAACCAAATATGTAATACAAAAAGCAAAAAGAAGTGTCTAGCTGTAGCTATCCAAATACATGTAATATACGTATTGCATATATGTAAGCTCTACTTTTTCATTGCTCCTCTTCCAAAGAGTTAGTATGTTCTTTCAGTGTTTGAGTGGGTTTCCTCCGGTTTCCTCCCACACTCCAAAACATACAAGGTAGGTTCATTAGATTGTAAGCCCCATGGGAACACAGCAGCACATCCCCTTATCCGAAGCTTAAAAGGGGTTAGGAGCCGGAAGATGCAATAAAATCTGTAAAACAAGGCTGGGGCATCCTTTTTATGTAAAATAACATGTTGGTGTAAAATATTTTTTGTTAAATATAACAGCAAAGGGAAAAGACGACAGGGACAAAAACTAAAGTAAGGCCATGTAAAACTCATTGCAATCTTCTAACTCATTGAGGAAGATAGATTACAATTTCCTATATGTACATTGCTTAGATGACCCACTTACAGAGCGAGCTGGGGAGGGGCAAACCTTAGCTAAGCAGCACTGCCTGGAGTTACATGATAACCTGTCAGAGTTATCTATTGGGAGAAGGATATGGTAAATCACCATCACAGGCCATGTTAATTACAATGATACTTTGCCACAATCTCCTCCAAAGCTGCAACCATATAATACATCCTGGATAGGACATGTGGATTTTGCTATAATCTATAAGAACCAAGTGTCAAATGTACAAAGAGGATTCATATTGAAGGGCCCCGGAAAGTACTTTCGGAAAAAAGGTGAAGCAAAAGATACTCCAAAAATGATATCCTGACTCTGGATGTTCTTTCTCCTATCCACCTGCCCACAGCCAATTCTAGCTTTTTTGTTACCTTAAATGCTGCCCCCAGCAGCCTACCCTTGATCCCCTCTATATGCGCCCCACTAAATTTTGAGACAAATCTTTAAAAAGCACACACGGAATTCTGCTGTCTCCCACTGGGCTCAGTCATCTGCCACTTGATTTTCGTCCCCATGTAGGAGTCTGAAGTCTAACCCAACCCATAAACTATATGACATTCCTGCTCAGAACATGGGATTCTGGAGATATTGAATAGGAAAGGAATCATTAAAAACCTATCAAAACCTATGCTTTCCTGCCTC
>CM033641.1:170428065-170633623 GCA_019512145.1 Engystomops pustulosus
CAATTCTTACAGGCTATAATTTTTTTCTTTTTTTATATGGAACTATAGGGGGCTTATTTCTTTTGCCACATTAGATGCACTTTTCTGTACTATTTTGGGGCTCTATAGCTAATTGGTGAGTTTAAATTAACATCTTTGTTGTGGAGGAAATGAAAATCTCAATTTTTAGGAAAATTTTATTGTTTTTTTTTTTTTGGTTGGTTGGTGTTTGGTTTATTGTTTGGGCCGTTAACCATACATAAGATACCTATATTTATTTTATTCTAGGGTCGCCACAATTACGAAAATACTTTCATGTTATATAAGTTTAATTTTGTTTTTTATTTTTTTTTTCCTGAAATAGAGAATAGGAAGGGATTAGTATTTTGAGCATCAGCACCGTCTTTCACATGCATAACTTGTTTTATTTTTTTTCATCAACCTCACAAATCTGTTTAAAAGGGCCTTATTTTTTTTTTTTTTTTTGCGAGAATGACAGCCTCTGTTTGTGGTCTTATTTAGATTGCATTAAACTTTTACAATCGCTTCTTTAGAGCATTTTTAAAAATAGGGCATTCATAAAAAACATACCATCGTTTTTTTTTTTCAGAGAGAGAGTTTTTTGAGGTTGTTTTTTACAGGGTTCAATTCTTACAGGCTATAATTTTTTTCTTTTTTTATTATGGACTATAGGGGCTTATTCTTTTGCCACATAGATGCACTTTTCTGGTACGTATTTTGGGGCTTCTATAGCTAATTGGTGAGATTTAATTAACTCTTTGTTGGTGGAGGAAATGAAAATCATAAATTTTTAGGAAAATTTTTATGTGTTTTTTTTGGCCGTTAACCATACCATAAGAATAGCTATTATTTTTTTATTCTATGGGTCGCCACGATTACGAAAATACTTCATTAATATAGATTTTTTATTTTTTCCTGAAAAGGAATTAGGCGTTGTTGTTAATTTTAGCATCACCGTCTTTCACATGCATAACTTTTTTATTTTTCACCTCACAAATCTGTTTAAGGGCTTATTTTTTGCGAGAATGACAGCTCTTTTTAGTGGTCTTATTTTAGATTGCATAACTTTTAAAATCGCTTTTTAGAGCATTTTTAAAGGGCATTAATAAAAAATCATCTTTTTTTTCAGAGAGAGTTTTTTGAGGTTGGTTTTTACAGGGTTCAATTCTTACAGGCTATAATTTTTTTCTTTTTTTATTATGGAACTATAGGGGCTTATTCTTTTGCCACATAGATGCACTTTTCTGGTACGTATTTTGGGGCTTCTATAGCTAATTGGTGAGATTTAATTAACTCTTTGTTGGTGGAGGAAATGAAAATCATAAATTTTTAGGAAAATTTTTATGTGTTTTTTTTGGCCGTTAACCATACCATAAGAATAGCTATTATTTTTTTATTCTATGGGTCGCCACGATTACGAAAATACTTCATTATATATAGATTTTTTATTTTTTCCTGAAAAGGAATTAGGCGTTGTTGTTAATTTTAGCATCACCGTCTTTCACATGCATAACTTTTTTATTTTTCACCTCACAAATCTGTTTAAGGGCTTATTTTTTGCGAGAATGACAGCTCTTTTTAGTGGTCTTATTTTAGATTGCATAACTTTTAAAATCGCTTTTTAGAGCATTTTTAAAGGGCATTAATAAAAAATCATCTTTTTTTTCAGAGAGAGTTTTTTGAGGTTGTTTTTACAGGGTTAAAGTTTGATACCCAATTTCTCCCGAGTACAGTGATACCCCATATGTGGTGGTAACCTGCTGTATGGGCACACGGACGGGCATAGAAGGGAAGGAGGCGCCATCCAGATCAGATTTGCTATGTCACATTCTACAGGCTATAATTTTTTTCTTTTTTTTATTATGGACCTATAGGGGCTTATTTCTTTTGCCACATTAGATGCACTTTTCTGGTACGTAATTTTGGGGCTTCTATAGCTAATTGGTGAGATTTAATTAACTCTTTGTTGGTGGAGGAAATGAAAATCATCAATTTTTAGGAAAATTTTTATGTGTTTTTTTTTGGCCGTTAACCATACCATAAGAATAGCATATTATTTTTATTCTATGGGTCGCCACGATTACGAAAATACTTCATTTATATAGATTTTTTATTTTTTCCTGAAAAGGCGAAATTGTTGTTAATTTTAGCATCACCGTCTTTCACATGCATAACTTTTTTATTTTTCACCTCACAAATCTGTTTAAGGGCTTATTTTTTGCGAGAATGACAGCTCTTTTTAGTGGTCTTATTTTAGATTGCATAACTTTTTAAAATCGCTTTTTAGAGCATTTTTAAAGGGCATTAATAAAAAATCATCTTTTTTTCAGAGAGAGTTTTTTGAGGTTGTTTTTTACAGGGTTCACTTTGGGGATCTAATAACGATTCTTTTTTATTATGCAGATTGTTACGGACGCAGGGATACCAAATATGTGGGGGTTTTGTGTATTTTATTAAATTGTACTGAATAAAAACTAATTTGGCGAAAATCTTATTCATTTTAGCATCACCATCTTTTCATATGCATAACTTTTTTATTTTTTGGCTGACAAATCTGGTTAGGGGCTTATTTTTTGTGAGAACAGTTGTTCATATTAGTGGGCTTATTTTAGAGTGCATAAAATTTTTTAAATTACTTTTTAGAGCATTTTTATAGGGTATTAATTAAAAATTATCTTTTTTCGGAACATTTTTTGCGTTTTTTCCTCCGCCGTTTACCGTGCGGGTCCAATAACGATTCTGTTTTATTATGCAGATTGTTACAGACGCGGCAATACCAAATAAGCGGGGTTTTTTTGTGTTTTTATGTTTTTTATACTTTATTAAGTGTTTTTATGGGAAAGTGACATTTTAGGGGCTTATATTTTTATGTATTTGTATTTATGCTCTGATCGCTGGTTCAAGTTCAATACACTGCTCTACAATACTATTTTATTGTAGAGCAGTGTCAACTATACCCAAGATGCCTTTCAAAGGTGTGGCTGGCAGTGGACGCCTATCCATCCTGGCGTTATAGAACAGGATGGCCTGGAGATGTTCTTGCTGAGAAGGGAGGGTTTGCAAGATGGTGGGGGCTGCCTGTGAACTACATTACTACAACACCTCTCCGGGGGGGTGCAATAACACGCCGTCCTTCACAAAATTGAGGCCTTATCTCAGAGTTAAGGAGAACTCGGGTGGACACATCATTTTTTACTTGGTTGGGGACTGGAAGAGTTCTGACTCAAGTGGGGGGTGGTGAATTGGGGATTGATTTTGCTATTGTCACTTATTGCGTGTTGTGTGAGTCACCCCTCATCAAGTCGACCATGTCACAGATGGGCCCGTCCGCGGCAGCGTAGAGTAGAACCACGACAGGAGAAGGCTTGGAATGAGAATGCTTCCCATTGGAACCAGATGATTTCATAACTGTGAACTATGACAGAAACTCAGTGATGTGATTTGACGTGTGCAAGCTTTAACCCTTTAGGACTGGCCTCTGGGGGATATGGTGAAGAGTTAACAAGTCCAGCGGTAAGGGCTTAGCCTACCTGTGGGGACTGGAGATGAGGTGGGGGAAACGGGAGGTTTGCTTTTAAGAGGCTGTAGGTCTGCAGTCTCAAAACCCAAGGAGGGAAGGAAATTGTTGGTGCTCTATTCTCTACAGACGGCCCCATCTGAAGGGGGGGGTTGGGGGTTGGGTTATGGCCCACTTCAGAAGCTATAGAGTTAAATATTTAATTCAGCTATTTTCTTATTTAAAAAAAACTGTGTGTGCCTGTAACAATATCTTTGCATATCTTACGCTTCAGGCCTCTGTATTGTTATTTTGGTTTGAAGAAGCTTTGGAGCCATGTTGTAGATAAGCATGGCTCTGTAAACAAGGTCTATCATTTTTCCCAGAATGTGATGGTAAAAAACATTAATGACAAGTAGAATCTAGGGCCTTATCTCCTTACATTACTACAACACCCCAAATGCTGATTTCTATGTGCGTACATACAGAGTGTCTGTTTGAAATAAACAGTTGTGATTTGAGTGCATGGAGCATGGACTGTGTCTTTCATTTACTCTGTATCACGCTGCCGGCAGCTATCTCAATCTCCCTCAAAGGGTTAATTCGCCTACAAAAGTTCAAGAGGGGCTGTTGGGGGCCTGATAAAAATCCCTATCAAAATCAACCCAAGTTTCCCTAGAAGACTAAAGTACACCTCACTGCCGAAGACTTTTTCCTCTGACGATTTTCAAAATTTCAAATGGTTCTACTTTTTCAACACAGTCTTAACACGCAAAAAATGTAATACAGTATATACTCGAGTAAGCCAAACCCCAAAGTATAAGCCGAGACCCCTCATTTTAAAAACAAAAATGGGAAAAACCTATTGACTGGAGTAAAGCTGATGGGGGAATGCATTGGCACAGCCTTCCCATATATAGCCTGCCAAGCCCCCTGTAGTATATATGGCCTGCCAGCCACCTGTCGTAATATTCGCCGGCCACTCCCCTGTAAGTATATCGATCGGCGCGTTCGCCGGCGCCCCCTGTTAGTATATAGCCTCCAGCCCCTACTGTATGTAGCCTGCCAACCCCCCTGTAGGCATAAAGATGCCCCAGCTCAATGTTGATATAGCCTTCCAGCCCCTGTAGATATAGCCAGCCACCTCTTGTATGAGTCCTCCACCTCCCTGTACAGCATATAGCCTCCACCCCATGTAGATATTGGCCTGCTCGCCCCTGAGTATATAGTCTGCTGCCACTTGTAGTTTATGCCGGGCCAGCCCACACAGTAGTATATCGCCTGCCAGCCCCCTGTAGTATTGAGCCATGCCAGCCAGTCCCTCTAGTAATGTAGCCTGCACTGCCCCATGTCGATATAGACTGCCAGTCACCATTTAGTATAGTAGCCTGCCGCCCCCTAGTATATAGCCTGCAGCTCCCTGTATTATAGCTTACAGTCCCTATAGTAATATAGTCGGCAAAAACAAAAACACGTGTACTCACTCCGATGCTCTCCCCAACAGTTTCCTCTGTTAATCGATCGATGATCTGTGGTTCTTCGCATTCCAACTGCCCACACACATTTATGTCTGCATGTCCAAACATAATTGTGGCGCAATAGCATTTGTGTGAATGAGCGACTTTAAAACGCATACATACATTTTACACTCATATGCAAACATTCCTGTATATATAACAAAAATCACTCTCTTACAATAGCTACTCACCATACAATACCCATTCTATATATTGATACATACACACACATACAATATATACATAACACACATCATATAAATTTATGTATATAATTATAATATCTAAAAATACATGTACGGTACTTACATTTTTGGCTGACATAAGACGGATCACGCGTGCAACAGCCCATGAGATGGACAGGTGGGCCCGGGAAAAACAGGGCGTGGTGCGCTGCCCACAGACCGGCGGAAAGCCTGCAGTTGAGCAGTACACAGTCGGCCACGGGGACAACAGGCAAGACTCGACGGACAGGGTACACATACTACGGGTGGGACAAGGAAAGATGAGCGGGCGGAGATAAGCGAGAGAAAATGTAGGGCAGGGCCCCTATTATTACAATGCATTGCCAAACCTGGGGGCTACTGTAACAGGGAGGGAAGTGCCCGGGAGGAGACGGCCAATGAGTAAACTTAGGTGTTCGCGCTCATCCTGATCCGTATCGCAGGTGTAGAAGCGGGTGTCAGCTGTACATACCAGTCGATACACGACCCTTTGGTGTCAGTCCTTTAGGAGCCGATTGCCTGAAGCTTGACGTACTATGTACTGCATAAGTAGTGGGAACGCAAACCTCCCACCAGCAGTTACTATTACGTCAAATGTCGGAAGGGGTTTTAAAAAGATTATCTCATCCATTGACACTGTAACTGAAATAGCGTCCCAAAGGCCACTTTTTTCGCCATTTCAGAATTTTTGAATAAAAATTAGTCAAAGAGTCATAGGTCCCAAAAATGATATACTAATTCGATCGCGCTCATACCAAAATAAATAAACCTTACAAAGGTTCCATAACACCAAGTGAAAAAGTTATGGCCTCAGAGTTGGCAAAATGGCAAATAGGTTTAGTTTTCTAAATCTACTAAAACCTTATAAAACCCTATATAAGTTTGGCATCAATTGATCATACCAACCCAAATAATAAGCGGATAGTCTCTTGTGGAATGAAGTCCGGCAAAAACCCAAGCCCACATCAGCCTGCAAAATGTGCGTTTTTCAATTACTTACCTGCAATTGGAAATTTTTTTTTTCAGCTTTCGTAGATATGCATGGATAGTCATGAAAAAGGGCTGGTCCTGAAGGGTTAAGTGTAGTAAGCAATCTGGAGCACTTCGAATCGTTGCCACCCCCTTCCCAATACCCGTTTCCCAGCCCCATTCCATTGTCCCAGGGTGGCAGGAAGGTAGGTCCGCGGACTCAACCATCAACTCATAGAGTTCACTCTGTGTCTCTGCCGTGTCGCAAGGAACCACAGCGCTAATATGTCACATGCTGCCTGCCGGCTACCGTGCTGCACACAGCAGATGGAACCGCAACAGATAAGAGGAATAACGGAGGCCACAATATCAGGGGAGTGCTGCGGAGCATATAATATAAGGAGAGCTTCAGGGGTCACAATAAGGAGCTGCGGAGGCCGCTAAATGTGGAGGGAGCACAATAAGAGAGGTAGCTGCTGGAAGGGCACAACATAAAGGCTTTACCCTTAGCGCTCCGCGCCGTGCTGTACTGCGAGCTTCCCACTATTGGACGTCAGCGCTAAAAGCTATGCGCAATGCGCATACTATTTAGTAAATTGTGACATCGGGATGAGATTTGGGTGGACAGAGGCAGAGGAGTTCCTGTTCTCCGACACCTGACACATCAAATCGGTCCCGCCCGCTATAGCCGTGAATTGGCCAGTCAAACCTGACTGGCCAATTACAGCGATTTTAGCCTAAAAAGTGTTTAAGCCTTCCTCTTCCTCCAGAGCGCACCTGTTTTGGATTGGTATCGCTTGGTAGAGAGAGAAAGAGCGTACTGGTGTGCACCACAATACATTTAACACTATAAATAGTGTTTGATCCTTATCTGATCCCTATTGTTCCCTACAATCCCTATCCCTATCTGTTTTTTTCCTTGTCCTGTGGTTCCCTGTGTGATGCCTTGTGTGATCCCACGTGTTCTTCCGTTTTCCTGTCTGCCCTTTCTGAACCAACAACGCGACTTTTCAGTGCGCGTGTTAGCGTTGTTCTGCACTCGTAGCATTTTCATGCCTGTGAATAGCGCTGGCCCAGAATCTTTAGCAGTAGTAGTTGTCTACGGCAAGCTAGGTGCATTTTTATATAATTAAGCCGCCTTTTTGCGCGGCTGCAATAGGTTTTTTTTCAGTGCTGGTAATTTTTTTTTTTCAGACGCCGTAGGTGTACCCGTAGCTTGGTGCCTTGCTATTTTTGGTGTGTGCCACTCTGTGCGGACTGGTCTGTGGTTTGGTGTGCATATATTTTTTTTGTGTGGCTACTCTGTGCGCTTGTCCGTGGTAGTTTGTTGTTGGCACTATTTTTTTTGTGTGCGATTCTGTGCGGCTTGTCCGTGTAGTTTGTGGGCATTATTTTTGTGTGTCCATCTTGTGCTTGGTCCAGTTAGGTTTGGTGCTGCCATTATCTTTTGTTTTGTGTGCTATCTGTGCGGCTTGTCCGTGCGTTTGTCGCTTATGTTTATTGCCGTGGGCTCCGTAGATCTATTGCATTAATTTTTTTGTGGCCACTGTGCGGCTTCCTTGTGTGCTCTTTTTTTTTGTGTCTTGTGGCCCTTTGTTAGGACTTTTATGTGTGTGACCTCGGCGTGTATTAGTGCACATTATTTTTTGTGTGTGGAAATCTGTGCGCTGTCCGTTGATAGTTTGGTCGTGATTGACATAAATTAAATTTTTGTGTGCCTGTCTAGACGGTTTTCGTTAGTTTGATGCAATTATACTAATTTTTCTTAGTTTCTATTTTTTTTGGGTGCAAATGTCTCAGAAGTACGTACACCGGGATGGCATATAACATGCTTGCCTGCTACACCGAGTCAGTCTAGTGGGGATGCAAATGTCCCCTTTTTACCTATCAGTACCTCCGCTCCATCTTCCAGTGACATGGAAGGACCCCCAAGACGCGCACGTAGAGTTCCAGGGACTTCTGCGATTGAGGCTGGGACTTCTGCAGGAGAAGTGCCTGGGACTATTGCAGGAGAAATTTCCTGGATCTTCTGGCAGGAGAAGTGTCTGGGTGCTTCCACTGACCCCCACATGGGTAGCCACCAGATATTATACCCCCTCAGCTCCTGATTTTGTGGGCACATCCGGAATTACTTTGACCACGGCAGGGCTCAGAGTGGTGGGATTTTTATAAGTTTTTTTTGATGAGGAGCTGCTGAATGTTATTATGTTCCAGACAAAATCTCTAACGCTGGCAACGCAATTGCCCAAAACCCCACTTCCTTTTCTGCACAACCCTACAGTGGACCCCTGTCACTGCAGCAGAGAGCCAAGTATTGGCGGCAATAATACTCATGGGGGATGTAAAGAAGCCTTCAATCAGGGCTACTGAGCAAGATATTATGTACCAAACCTCCCCATGTTCGCATGCAATGATCAGGATGCCGCTTTGAAACCATCATAAGTTTTGCCAACTACACTGACAAGACACAGTGCCACCACGATGGTGACCCCCAGTTATGATCGGTTATTTAAGGTCAGCGGCCTATTAGAATCATTGTTAGTGGCAAGTTTTGCCCAGGCATATACCCCGCCAACATGTGACATAGACGAGTCCCTGGTACCAATTCAAAGGGGAGACTTCATGCCCGCCAGTACCTGCCCAATAAGAGGGAAAGGTATGTGTGAAGATGTATAAGCTAGTGGCGAAAGTTCTCAGGTACATCATCAAGTTCAGGGTTATGAAGGGAAGGACCACTATAGTGCCCCCAGAGAAGCACCCCCTCTCTCCTGGGTGTTACAGCGAAGTAGTGTGGGTTAGTGCACCCACTGCTGGACCAGGCTACACACTCTACCTGGACAATTTCTAACCCAGCACCACCCTGACAAGTGCCTCACTTCCAGACAACGGCGGCAATAGAGGTACCTCCCACTTCAGTCGCTGCTTGGGGCAAAACTTAAAGGCACGAAAGTCAGGGCACTATGCAGCGACTCGTATGGTGTGTTAAGTGACAAGGACAACACGAGCAGTCTTGTTAACCAATATACATGGAGCACAACCACCCACCCCTGTCCCAGTACGAGGGTGCCAGTCAGAAACGCCCCACAGCCAGACTGTATTTAGATTATAACAATCATGGGAGTGGGTGACTTGGTACTGACCAGGGCTTCGCCGTTACAAGCCATGCGGAAGTCGAGGGCTAAGGTACAAGAAAGCTGGCCGTGCCACATTCAATCAGATGGCTTGTATAATGCATATGGCTGCATCGATAGCCGGCAGAGAGGGGTAACTTTCTGGAATTTCAAAGAGGTGGTAATAAAAAGTATTTCTTTTGGAGACCAGGAGAGGGGAGAGTGCTAGACACATTGGAAGAGGCCACATCACGTTATTGTACACAGGGCCAGCACTTCCAGGAGTAGTTTCCCCAAGAGCCAGCAAGGGAGGTCACCAAAGAGGGTGCAGGGGTGGTGCTCCAAAAATGGCTTCAATAGAGGACAAACCATTATCACTGTCGGCTGCCCAGAAACCAGGGTTTGTATGAAAATTGCATTCACATTATTCTACATCCCTGGATTTAGGTACCTGTTGTTACCCTGACTCACACGTTATACATCATGCCGCATGCCGCACCCTCCCTTCTAAGCCCTGCATCGTGCGCCGCTGTAGATTACTGGCCCATATGCATCATGGATTTTTAGGGTGTTTGTCCACATGGCAGCAGCTCTGGGTCACAAATGCCATAATGATATTTTTTTACTATGCACTATCCATTATGCACTTTTTCAGGGGTCCACCTGTGGGGTTTAAAAGCTAACTATAGCCCCTAGATAAATTCATGGGGGTGTAGTTCTCAAATAGGGTCAGTTCTTAGGGGTTTCTACTGTACTGCCCCTATGCATCGTACATCTTTCATGATGCCAAAAAGAAAAAAAAAAATGTCTTGTGCCTCAACAAGTTATTTCCCTTTTGGCCCTGCCGGTCTCATCCTTACAGATATTGCCTCCTATGGGTAACGCGCAGAATTTTGATGTGTCTTTTTCCCCCCAGTGGCATGGTTGGGCAAAATACTTTGTGTTACTCAATGGCATATTTGATAAATTGCATTACAATGTTTTATGGCCTACTCACTGTATTTACATTTTAGCCCAGCACCTAGAGGTTAAAATGCTCATACAAGCCTCATAACATTCTTTTGAGGGGTTTGCCCGTTTCCAAAATGGGTTCACTACTTGGGGGTTTCTATTGTCCTGGTACCTCGGGGACCCCCCCCCTTACAATCTAGTGAAACGAAGCTATTAACCTAAATTGTGCTTCTTCTCCTGACACCCATGCCATTGCCCCAGCCGTAAATATTGGCACATGTGTGGTATTCCGTACTCGGGACACCTGCAGAATTGATTTATTACGGTGTTTGTCTAAAGTAAGCATGGGTTTGGGGCCAGTCCATGAGGCACTAACATGACATTTTGATATAAAACACACAATTTTTACTCTGCACCTTTATTTGCATTCCAATTTTGGCCACGAGTTGGGGGTTAAAATGCTCATACAGCCTACTATACATTCTTGAGGGGTGCCCTTTCAAAATGGGTTCATACTGGGAGTTTTACTTGACGTTACCTCAGGGGAACCCCCCATTACCAAATCTATCTAGTGAAAACAAGCGTGAAAACATAAATTTTGGTTGATTCTTTCTTTCTTCTTTCTCCATGACCCGCCGTGGACCACCTGTAAATATTGGCACATGTGTGGTAATTGCCGTTACTTGGGAAAACCGCAGAATGATATTTGGGGTGTTGTCTAAAGTGGCATGGGTTGGGCACGTACGAGGCACCTAAAGATGCATTTTTGAGATTAAAGCACAATTTTACTCTGACACCCTTACTTTGCATTCATTTTGGCCAGCGTGTGGGGTTTGGGGTTAAAATGCTTCACCTACATACAACCACATAATTCTTTGAGGGGTATGCCTTTCAATGGTTCATATTTGTGGGATTTTTCTATTGTCTTTTACTCAGGGATACCATTAGCTGTGAGCTACCCAAATTGCCCATCTTCCAAATCTAGAAGTACGAACTGTCTTGGATCACTGCTATGGGTGACATCAGTTCTGGCTTCACATTTCTGTATCCCTACCCCTCGTGGAATGCCAGGCCGAAATTTTGGCACATGGGTATTCCGTACTGAAACGAAATTTTTGGGTGTTTGCTAGGGCAATGGTATGGCATTACTGAGGGCCCTTACTTGTAAACATTTACGAAGTCTGAACAAACATTGAAATTTCAAATTCAACCATTTTTGGCCAGACTATTTGGGTAACAACTGCTATAAAGCTGATTGACATAGCATCTTTTGGATGTTAGGTGTCCTTCAAAATGTGTTCCAATGGGGGGGATTGTACATTAACGCCTATACGGGGGTCCCCCCCCGCATTACCAACAGTTAACGCAAGTTTCGAAATTGAAATTGTAGCTTCTAAACTTCATCCTCTCCACTGCCTAAATGGACATGTACCAAAATGTAGAAAAGGACAATGGCAACAGTGTTTCCTATCACCGACAACCAAATTTTGGGGTATGTTTGTAAGTGCAGTTACGTATAAGAGATAAATACATTTTTGAGACTTTGAAAATCAATCGTCCCATTTCCTTGCTTCAACATTTCCAACACTGTTTGGGTTAAATTGCGCCACGCCAAAGAACGATCAACCGAATGAAATATCATAACTGAGGTCATTTCTGTCTCAGATGAATATCTCAAAAATGCACAGAGGATTTCTTCCCTAACTTACTAGGGTAATTAATTGTGCACCACAAAATACCTCATGGAGCAAATTAGCTTCCAAAAAAATCAGTAGTCGTATGTCTCTGACATCACTGCGTGCGGAAACAGAGCTGACGTCCGAAGTCTGGTTAAAGAAAAACCTATATGACGGACAAACAGGGCAAGATGTTAGGACTTATATTACCATCACCCTCAACGTCCAATTTTTAATGGAACCCTTACGCAACTAGACAGAAAGATGAAAAAAAAGGTTGAATTCAATTCCATATCGCATTCTCATAGCCTGCCAGGAAAATACATTCACAGTGGTACAGCGTTAGTTAAACTGATTTACATAAGGAATAAGGTTCTACAGTTAAGGCTAGATTCAGGTGGTATGAAATACACTCACGCCACTTTATTAGGTGAACCTGTCCAACTGATTATCAAAATGATTCGCATTCTTACAATTTCAGGCTAATGAGAGTTGCTTACTTTCATTAAACTTTCATCATAATAAGAAATGAGAACTGAACAGATTGGATATAAAAGACAATCGGCGAAAGGTGAGTTGACTTCAAAATTTGTCGGGATATAACTTACTTGTTAAAAAGTCATTTGTAAACTGGGCTGGTAATATGTACAGCAGTTTTTCTAGGGTGTACAGATAATGTTTTAGCGCTATCTTTAGATTGGTAGACCCCAAAGACGGTATCACCGAATTCGGAACTACTTACCTACAGCTCCTACGAAATTAGAAATAGAGACTCTCTAAAAGCGCTGAGTTTTACACAGAGAGACTACTTCACAATTTTGGAATGAGAAAAAGTAGGCTTAACGCAAGCCTGTTTATGACAAGAAACTGACATGGTATTCATTCAGAAGTCGGATCCTCTGTGGTAACCCTTAATTCACCTGACCTAATCTCAGAGTTAATCCTGGAAGCCAACCCTTTATCAGATGTGAAGTGTGTCCCTCCTTCGCTTTTCCTGTCTGGCGGCTCGCAGACCAGTGACTCAGTTAATAATGGTTCAAGATAAGAGTTCTAAAAAGGTTAACTACGATTCCAGATATACATATCCACGCCTTATTGGAACTGTCCACTCTCGACCATTTGCTTGATCATAAGGTGTTGTAGTATATCATGACTGCGGCCTCGGATGAGTTGACTTATTAGTTCTCTGCATGACTACTTTATCTTGATATCTTGCTGGTTATGTCAGACAGGCTGTATATAAGGTGGTGAGGCTGCGATGTGGCTGTTGCTATCTGGGAGGCGATTACTTGTGAACTCCTCAGTGCTCTCAGGCTATAACGAACTCACTGTGACTGTGGAATGGACTTGCAGGATATTTGGGACCTGCTGGATTCATCTGACAGAGACCTAGGCCATATTCTATTCACTTTCACTTGTGGCGAGGGGCAAAAGTGGAAACCGTGAAGTACATACAATACCTTTGCCTCTCTATATGATTGTTGATGGGACTTATAAGGTCGGATACTCCTAGGCTGGGAATGTGGTAACAGGGAGGGTGCTGGGAATCTGGGCTGATACATTATTGGGGGCCAGGGGCCTGGCTATATAATTGCCCATGAATAAGTAAAATGCAATTGACCAAATAAATAAATATGAAAACCCAGGGCCGGATTAGAAGTAGCCCAGACAAGGTATTACATCCATGTAATAGATAGGACTGACTGCACAAGAAGTAAGAGGGACCAATAAGTGGTCTGGTCACAACCATTTGTGGCCGGAGTCGAGTCCCATAGATGTCTAACAACGACACAGTATGATCTTTACATCCCCAGCAAGTAATAAATTACATCCCCCAGTTGAATGTAAAATTGGTTTTAAGTTAAGTAGGCAGAGAGTTAACATGAAGTCAAGGTGGGAGCATGAAAGCCTCCTCCTCTGTACATTCACATTAAATTGGCTCAAACTTCAGGAGTCTGGTAGTAATCTCTCTGCATGCAGGACCATCAATTAGAATGAAAGGGGCATTTGTTGAAGAATGAGACTTGACTTCAGTGTTAAAATCTCTCTCCTCCTTTCTTTATTACAATCAGTTTACATCTCACTTCAAAGTAGATTTCTGGTGCCACTACGTACACCATAACTTGAAAGAAACACAATCGAGAAGGTTGAGTCCCCATGACCACGACCGTATGTACGGCCCGGAATTCCAATCCCATGTATTCCAATGGGCAATATGCCATTTTCCAATTCTATGGCATAAAAAAATACACCAAGTACCATATAACAGTACAGTAGGCTTCTGCAGTACCATCGTCAACGGTGAGAAGAGGTTGGATCTTCACTACAACAGGCAGCAATTACTAACCCCCAAACTATGACACCACTAAAATCATCATGCCTACTGTATCTGTGAAGGACAATGGAATAAAAAGCTGGAATTATAACCAAGTTTAATAAGATCCCAGAGGCAAGGATACGGCTAAGAAAGATTCTAAGCATATGAGGTTGGTTTAAAAACCCTAGTGATAAACAGGCGATTATCAATTGCCCAGCCTCTGGTGTCGTCTAAGCACAGGCCTGGTAAGTAATGTTTGGAATCTATTTAGTTTGTTTAGATCTTAGTTCTTATCTAAAAAATGTCCCCTTGGGTCCCAGGGGACAGGTTTGATCAGGACTTTCTGCTTCCCCAAGGCACCACACTTAAAATGTCACATATGTATGTACGTTCTGGTTCTTTTCCCTTTTTATTTACCAATTCTGTTATTTTTGGCATTGTATGTTTATGTCCGTCAAACTTTTTGTATAATAACCCTTCGATCGTCCTTTCGATATTAACGGTAAGGACCGGGCCCTTTCCGTTTTTTCATTCCATTTTTCACTCCCACCTGTCAAAAATCTATAACTTTTTTATTTTTACACGTAAAAGCTGTGATGCATTGTTTTCTGAGTAACAAATGCACTTCATAATGTGGTATTAAATATTCCATGGCCATGTACTCGGGAAGCAGTGAAAAAAAGTTCCAAATGCAAAGTGAAAATGGTGAAAAAACGCATTTGTGCCAGTCTTTCTTGTGTGCTGGATATTACGTCTTCACTTATCGCCCACAAATGTACTGTCTAAATTATTACTTTGGGGGTCGAGTACGATTAGGGATACCAAATTTGTATAGGTTTATATTGTTTTCATACATTACAAAATTACAAACCGACTAAAAATTTTTTTTGTATTTTGCCGTCTTCTTGTGCGCTTATAACTTTTTTATACTTGGTGTAGGAGTGTGGGGTGCCGGTCATATTTTCGAAATTTGATAGATATTTTCATGATATATTTTTAGGACTGTACGAACGTTTGAATCACTTTTTATAGAATTTTTGATTTTTTAAAATTTGCAAAAAAGTGCCATTTCGACTTTGCGCTAGTGTACGGGAAAAATGAAAAACCGTTTATATATATTGATAAGTATGCGGATTTTCGGACGCGTCAGACCTCATACATTGTTTTATGTTTTATAACTTTTTCGGTTATTTATATTTATGATCAGTATTAGGGGAAGAGGTGGGTGATTTGAAAATTTTAGGTTTTTTATATAATTTTTTTTTTTAACTTTTTTTCTTTTATTTTTACTATTTTTCAGACTCCCCCCCTAGGGTGACTTTAACCCCAGGTGTTCTGATCATCCATAAATACTGCCATATCACAGTATTGCCGTATTGGGGATTTTACTCCTCATACATTACAATAAGTTATGCACACATGTATGAAGGGGTTTTAACCGAAACGTACCCTCGGGTCTTGTGAAGACCCAAGTACCATGGGACGGATCGCCGCTCCACGCTTATGACGTCACGGGTGAGCGGCGACCTCAGGAAATGGCGGCACCCATGCGCCGCTCATCTTATTTTGAGGCTCCGCAGCTTGCCGGCAGACGTCTGTCAAAAACACCGCGATCGTCCGGTCATCTGAGCAGCGCGATCAGCGGTGGGTGGCCGGTTAACTGATGTAGGCCTTATGTTCGACAAATTTATGCTTTTAAATTATCTGTATATGGAGAGGATCAGTGATCTCCATTGCTGTCGCGCGATATCGCCTGAACAGCGGGCGTCTTGGAGATCCGGTAGGACATTGCTCCATTTACTAAAAAGGCTAGTACTCAAAGAATCAGTCAGATAATCCATGAAAACGAACAGAGTGCCTATGTCACGAACCGACTACCCGAGTACTCCACAGATAACTCTAGGGCAGAATACCCTTAACTCCGACAATCACAAAAACTTCTGCCTACGCTGAATTTAGGCACTCGAAATTTCGCCCGAGTCCTCCACTGCCACCGGGCCACCCTACTTAGCAAGAAGCGTAGCCCCCATTTCTCTTCATAGCCACCAGACATGGCAACCGTGTAACCTCACATGCCCTGATTTCACAATTTTAAACCAGTGATAAATTTTTACCCACCGACTGTAATGTCTACTCTAGGGGGATTAGCTTAAATCACCTCTCGTGTAGTAATTCTTGAGAATCAGGTTTTTTACAAAGGACCTATTAACTTGGTTGAAGAACGGCTTCCTGTTTCTGTCCATTTTTCTCCCACTTAAACATACTTATTTTTCCAAACGTCAGAGGCGTGTAGGCTTTAGTCTGCTCAATTACTCTAAGGGTATAATTCCGCTGTACTCGAGCGATTTGCATGAATGTGAAAACCTTTGCGCCATTCTGTGGTTGGTTACGCTTCCACAGCCATATTGCCATTTATCGCTTCCTGGAGTCGTGTACTATTAAGGGGATACCCAAACTGTCTTGTATGGGTTTATAAATGATTATGCTCAGTCTTTACATATGATATTCCCTTTTAAGGGAAAACAAATATATGGTTCTTTCTATTTCCAAATTGAGGAAAAAAAACAATAAAACTTTTGATATGGTGATATGGGGGTGTTCAATTGAACATATTTTCAGGATAGTCATTATTTAAGCTGTAGACTTACATTAAACTACGACAATTTTTTATGAGTTTCTCTTCAGCATAACTTTTTCAACTCTGTGGCAGATAATCAACTGTAACCATTTTTTGGACTTGAGATCATTACATTAGATGTACTTTGATCCTGTGCATTGCTTGATGTTTCCGTTACGGGTTAAACGCTTTGAAAAAACCAAGTTTATATTTGATTATAGGCCATTTTCGGCACGGCGAATAATACGTGTGTTATGAATTTTAGTCTGTTTTATTTAATTTATTCATTCTTGAGGGGGGGTGTTGAAATTTCTATGTTTTTTTATTATTTTTTTTTTAAATTTTTTTTTTTTATTTTACTATTTTTCAGACCCCTAGGTTACTTTATACCTATGTTGTTCTGATCTCCTAATATACTGGCCATACACAGGAGTATATGGGGATGCTTCCTCATTCATTAACAATGTGCCACATTGACTTAGGGGTATAAACGAGTCAATGAGCGACTCGGTACTCGACAAGACTCCGGGGGGGAGACCGTCGCATGAGCGGCTCGCCTCTTGGCCGCCGATGCGTCACGGATGGGATCCCAGGTAATGCGGACCCATGCCGCCGCATCTGAGGCTCGGCAGCTTACTGACAACCATCGATGGTGCTAGCAGTATCGGAGTTACGGTAGCCATGACTGCAATATTAGAAAAAGACTACGGCATGGAGAGGGCTCAGCCCGTGTAGCCTCTCCATGCAGCCGACGTACCCGTGTGATACAGCGTTCGCGACGTTAAAGGCAATGTTAATTACCTAAAAATGCAGACATAGATATCATTGTCAGATATATAATGTAAGTTAAGCAAGACACTACGTTACTTCAAAGGGATACCAGACATTTATAAACTTGTATGTGATAGGCAAAAATTAATTTATGACCAGTAGTTGAGCAGTAGCAAGCCAGATTCAGCTCTATTCATAGAGTCCCAACAAACAGTACCATTGCTGTTCTGTCACTAGTGAAAAGTAAAGTTTTAAAGTCTTTATGTCCTCGAGTTATTAAAATAAAGATAATCATAACCCCCTCCATACATAGAAGACATATCAAAGGTCGTTTTTCAAACCTAACTTATTAGATATTTGCATCATAACCCCAATCATAACGGGCTTGCTATCAGTGTCTGCGGTTAGCTGCTTCCTAGTACATATTCCTCCAATTGTCTAGACCATATAACTTCTGTAATGGGACCTAATTATGATATCCCCGTTTGACACTATGATATTCGCTGTCAGGTGTGAGTAAAACCAAAGTCTCAATTATGGTTTTCATTTCACATGATACCACCCCAAAAAGGTAATATAAAAAAAAAAGTGATCACAGAACCATCTTCGGTCATAGTACAAGTACAACATTTCAAAATACATGGCCCCATTACAAAAAGTGCTATTTTATTTTATTTCAGGCAGCTAATAACTTTATCTCTGAGCTGAGGCACTCCGATCCTTTTTTGTGCGCTTTTATGCTCATGCTTTTGGACTGCACACCTTTTGCATATTTTTCATTCATAGCTATAGTATGGGTTAAACGTGCAGAAACAGTAATTGGGTAGTTCGGCACAAGGCGTGTGTTAATGTTTATGGATTGTAATTATAAGACTTAAATTTCAGTTTTTATAGAATTTTTATTGTTAATTTGTAAGCTGGTTTTCTTCGATTTACGTCTTCCCTTCTAAAATGCCACTAACGAATAGGAGCCCCTTCATTAGCAAGGCCGACTAGGGTAACGTACATCACTCGATACACCACATGATCATCGGGGAGAACGTAACGCCATATGGCGTCCACCATTCTTAAGGGGATGACAGGATAAATCGATATCGATTGGTAGCACCCGCGTGTGTCAAGGAACCAATTATCCTGCATAAAATATTAGCAAATAAGATTTACGACTATCGGGAACAGAGTAGACCCCTCATGTCCAACCCGCACTAAGCTGGTGAGTACATACGCGTCAGGAAGGTTAATACTAAAATCACAGCATTGGAAAAATGAAGAGCTCATAGTAAGAATGCAGTTTGAACAAAATAGAGGTTTTTCCGTGGATGCACCTGCAGTCCGGGGAATGATATTGTATTGTGCAAACTCGATTAAAATTAGCATTAACAACCAGATATGTGGCCAGAGTCCAATCAGTACACTCTTTTATCAAACTAAGTGCTGTCATTCTAGGTGGAATCATAATGTTTAAAAGTATGCAAAGCAATGCGCTAATGCCCGTCCCCAGGAGACTGCGAGCTATACAAACAAAGTCGACATAGCAACCACTTAGTATCAGGACCGTACACGTAGATAGTGGAAATAATATGCCCTAGATAAGTTACAACCCAGGAAATAGTAAATTCACGGGGATTGCCACGCGAGAATGGATCGGGAAAAAGCATCCATGCAGAAATGTCATTCACATGGCCCAATAAGCTATTTTAAGGCAAGGGTACAGGGATCTATCCTTGCCTGTCGCAACAATACGGCAATGATTGGGATCATGAACTGGCAGAATTCTAAAACAAATTGCTAAGTGTTTTCTCTTTTTATCTGTAATACGCAAAATATACCAATTTACAGGCAAAATGAGACCGTGAATAGAAAAATTAACATTCAGATTCACTCCATTTGATGCAATAACAGTCGTTTTCAAGATAACATTATTCCTATGGCTGTTAACGCGAAATAGTCGATCACATAAAATGGGGTGACTTAGTATGACTGGGAATCCTATGTTTTGCCCTTGACCATTGACCTGTTTGCTAGAATATTTTCATTCCCAACGTTTTATCACGATCGCCCTGTATCTTAAGAAGTACATCACTAGCGTCTTCGTAACCGCGAGCCTTCATTGACTTATCCAGACTGTTAGAATTACCTATGTAACCATCAGGGCACTTATTGGAACAGCTCCCATTGTCCAAGCTCCGATAATTCGGGAGTAAGTAATGGAAACACTTGAACTCGAGTGGTCATGGTACACTAGCACACAGTAGATTCAGACACTCAGAATGATAAAGTCTCACTTTCACATCACCTTATTACCTGCTTCGATCTGGTTGGGTCGAGGTCTGGCCGCTGGATATATTAAGTCCCAAATGGCACCCAATCATCACTAGCCTTTTAGATCCGCCCAGGGATGAAGGACACAGACTATACTTGGTCTCGGACAGATTGCGGGCAACCAGGCTTTCCGCACTATATCAGGTGATCTATTCGAACCGTCAATGGTTTTTGGATTTTGAAATGGCAAATTTTTCAATGTCTATTTTTCTTTTAACCATAAAGAAAACTGTATCGCACATACAAAAAGTGAAGTACAAACACGGTGGCTCAAAACTTGCATCTCAGAATCGTTGCATAAGACAGGTATTAAGAGATGTAGTTTCAAATAAGGAATCACACAACATAGACACGGAACCACAATATGCAATGGAGAGCTGAGCTTAAGGTAGAAGTGTGACTGCCAGTGCTGCACGTACCTTTCTGCTAATATGTTATTCACGGATGCACTGACTGGCCTCAGATCCTCCAATCTCTCGACTTTGTGGGATAAACTGTTCGTTTACTGGAATCGGCTTTTCCAACCGTATAAATTGCTAGGAACTCGTGTTCATGGGAATAGACAGCCTTTTTAACGCTCAAGTAATGCTGCATCTCCCCTTTTTGTACTGGCTACTGTACAGAAAATTGTGCCCAAACACATAGCACTGTCTTTACCCTACCTAAACATTGCTTTCACATTCTAGACTAATCTTTGCCATTCGCCCTCACATACTGTATGACTGCATGGTTGGTTTGGATAATGTTTGAGGCCCTGTACGATAAAAAAGGTCAAATGTTCATCACAATGAAAATCGAGGAGGTTAAGAGCCACAACATAGCCCGCAAGTGAGGGTAAGGCCCCTCTCCAGGATCCACCGTGGCCACTGTGGAAGATGGCATCCTGGCTGAAACGGCTATGTTTTTTGTGTCAGAAATAATGTGCCCACTAATAGTATACCACTTGTTTGTACTTGCAGGCTACAATCAATTAGCTAGGGCACATACTGGGTCAAGCTATTTGCTCTCTAACTAACCCTGCCGGATCTTTGGCCTCACAGCTTAGAGAAGCTCGCTGTTGCATTTGCCTGCCCTTCCAGTGTCTTCCGCGTTCCAGTGTCCTCCTCGTTCCTGTGGTCTCCTGCGTGACCGACTCCTCCGTGTTCCTGTGTTGCATACTCCTCACGGTTTCCCCGTGTACCAGTGTTCCTCCGTGTTGCTGTCGTGTGTTCTGTGTCCCGTACCATTCTGCTTGACCTCCTGTGCTGACACTCCGGTTTGGCTTCTGACGTTTTGACATCTCTGCCGCCTGCCCTGACCCTGTCTGGACTGGACCTCGAGCTGTCTGTGTTTCTTTGGTCCTCAACCTTGGCGGCCCTCGCAGACAGTCACCCTGAGTGAACGAACTGTGTGGTACACGCCGCAGCTTGTTACCGCTTTGCGGCGGGCTCTGGTGTAAACCGGGGTACCACTAGACTACGGTCCCAGGTACGTGGGAGCGCGCGATCACCCAGGCAGACTCCGGACAAATAACGCAGCAAAACTACCGGACCAACACCTACCCCTGTTGGATCACCTATCACCCATCAGTTCCTCCCTAACAATTCTTTACCCAAAAGTTATCTACGGACCGATGAAGGGTGGACCACCCCGAAACGCGTATCCAATTTAAACCAGAATAAAAAACCCAATCAAATCAAAACATTGATGTCGGATCTCTTTAATTGGGAGCGCGTTTCACCAAACCGCCACTTTAACTACCTTACTTCCAATACAATTCTACCTGCAGTGGTCTGCATAACCTGGCCACTGGATAGAACGTGCGATTTAGAGAGCGCGCTGAGGAATCACGATCTGCGAGCAACCTCAAGTCCGCCTCGACGCCTCCTTGCCTGGCCCCGGTGTCTTCCAAAGACCACTCCAGGCCTCAGGTTCATACACAGTCAAAACCGCGCAGAGGAGCCTTGGAGGGTGGACGAGCTTGACTCTCCTCTCACAGGAACGCCAGAGGGCCAGGGTTAACCTGCCTTTATGTGCTAGTCCGGAGCCAACCTTTTTTAAAAACATCAAGGTCTGTCTATCCGTCCTCAGCGGCTGTGAAAACGCACATAGGGTTTTGGGAGAAGCGTCCCGAGGTGTCTGCCAAGCTTCTCCAGTCTGTTGATTTCCGTTGCTTCTCAGCGGTGGCGTGCCAGTCCCCCATATCCAAGTCGCTGCTTTCTTGACTCCGGTTCTGCAGGGGAATTTCGTGGATTGCGTCGCTCTGGTCTCCGCATCAATCCCAGTGGTTCGCTGAGAAGCCGTGGTTCATCTTATCCTAAGGGACAGATCCTCTATGACCCGGGTCCTGTACGCCACAAGCCTGTATCCTTCAAGTCGGAGTGTTGCACAAGGAGAAACTGTCCTTTTACGTGGACATCCTCGGTCCACGTCCATATCCTGTTGGGCTTCATGGTGCAGCTCATGCTCCTGTTCTCAATGGATGACAGGGGAGATCCTTCATTGGGGTCTGAGTGGGTCCCGCTGTATGGCCTCTCTGCCTGTGTACTGTATTGGCTCCTCTATGTCTACGAAGCCTTTGGAGGGTTTATTACCGTGTTACCAGGACTACTCTGACGTTCTTCTATAAAAGCAGGCCAGAGACTTTGCCCAACGCATGGACCTACGATTGCCTATTGAGTTATTGCCGGAACTTCTCCTCCAGAGGCGGGGTGTATCACTCTCCGTTCCTGAGACCTCTGCCATGTCAGAGTAATCCAGGAGAATTGCAAAGAGGTTCCATACGGAAGTCCTCTTCTCCTGGCGGGTGCAGATCTTCTTGTTACTAAGAAGGACGGCTCCTTGCGTCCTTTTATTGATTATCGTTGACTTAATAAGATCATGTTAAAACCGCTACCTCTGCCACTGATCACAGAACTGTTTGATCGCCTACACGGTTCCAGAGTTTCTCTAGTTGGATCTTCGCGGGGCCTACAATCTTATGTATCCGCAAGGAGACGAAGGGAGACAGCATTAACACCCGGATGGTCACTTCGAATTACTTGGATGCCTTTTGGATATGCAATGCTCCAGCTGTCTCCAGGAGTTTGTCAATGACATCTTCAGGGACCTTCTGTACTGTGTAGTGGTCACCTAGATGACTCATCTGGTGTTCTTCTCCAGATTCTCAAGACTCATCAATCTCACGTACAGCAAGTCCTAGGCCGCCTTCGAGCCAATTGTCTCTACGCTAAGCTCGAGAAATGTCTCTTCCATCAACGGTCTACCTTTTCTTGGTACATCACTCCGACAGGGGTCTCCAGATGGATCCTACCAAACTGTCTGCCGTTCTTCAGGGCCACGTCCAGAGGGTCTTCGGCTATTCAGAGATTCCTAGGCTTCGCAAACTACTAACGACAGTTCATTCCTCATTTTTCTATCTTGTTGCTCCCATCGTGGCACTCACCAGGAAGGGCGCTAATCCACGCCTTGGCTCCAGCAGTGAAGAGGCCTTTGCAAAGTTAAAATCCGCCTTTGCTAAAGCTCCGATCCTTTCTAGAACGTGTACAGAGAAGCCTTTATCTTGGAGGTGGACGACATCTTCTGTCGGTGCAGGGGCTGTGCTTACCCAGAAGGGGACCCAGGGCCGAACTTACGTGCGGTTTCTTTCTAAAACTTTTTCTCCTGCAGAGAAGAACTACTCTATTGTGACAAGGAACTTTTGGCTATCAAACTTGCCCTGGAAGAAGGCGTTATCTTTTGGAGGGTGCTCGCTATCCAGTCTGTGTTTACACGGATCATAAGAACCTTCATACCTCCAGACAGCCCAACGTCTTAATCCAGGCAAGCCCGTTGGTCACTATTTCTTCTCCGCTTCCCATTTGATGATCCACTTCCGACCAGCAGAGAAGAATATCAAGGCTGATTGCCCTTTCGTGCCTCAGATTGTTGTTGGAGAAGAGCCGGTTCCTCAGTATATCATCTCTCGGAACAGTTGGTTGCAGCCGCTCCTGTGGATTCGGCACCTTCCCCTGGCAAGACGTATGTCCGACTGCTCTGTGCGGAAGAGGATTTTGTTTTGGGGACATTCTTCCCGTCTGGCTGGGCACCCTGGGTGTGAACGCTCCGTGGCCCTCCTTCCCCGCTACTACTGGTAGCTGACTTGGTCAAAAGACGTTCGGGACTTGTGGGATCCTGCACCTCCTGTGCTCGAAATAAGCCTTCTCGTCTAAAACCGGCTGGTCTCTTGCATCCGTTTGCCGATACCCAGTCCGCCCGTGGTCACACGTGGCTATGGACTTTGTCACGGATCTTCCATCTTCTTGCGGGCAATACTGTCATCTGGGTGGTGACAGACCGTTTTCGAAGATGTCTCATTTCGTTCCTCTCAGGCTACCGTCTGCTCCACGTCTTGCCAGTCTCTTCTTCCAACCTATATTCCGGCTACATGGGCTTCCCCAGCAAATGTGTCTCTGATATGGAGTTCAATTTGTCTCCCGCTTCGGCGCTCACTCTGGAGCCAACTGCAGGTGGAAGTTGGACTTTTCTTCAGCCTACCACCCTCAGTCCAATGGTCAAGTGAGAGAGTCAACCAGAGTCTGGGCTGCTACCTGCGTATTTTGTCTCTGCCCGTCAGGACGACTGTCCACTTTGTTGCCCTGGGCGAGTTCTCCTACACACTCTTGGATTCTGAATGCTGCTGGTGCAGCTCCATTCTTTATTGTCTATGGAAGAATTCCACGCCACCACTCCCTCTCTCAGTTCCCTTCGGATGTTCTGCGGTGGAAGAATTGGTGCAGGACCTCAGCTCTGTCTGGTGACAGACTCGTTTATCTTCTACTTCGGGCGTCTGCTCGCACTAAAGTCCAGGCACGAAGAGACGCAGACCTCCTCCCGTCTACTTCCTGGGGACAAGGTCTGGGGTCTTCCAGATACATTCGGCTGAAGATACCCGGGTACAAGCCTCGGTCCTCGATTTCTTGGGTCCTTTCGAGTTCTGTCCCGTATCAATCCTGTATCTACAAGTTGCGCCTTCCTCCCACCATGCGCATCCCGAACTCCTTCCATGTCTCCCTGTCTCAAGCCTGTCATCACTGAACCGCTTCTCCCGCGACAAGTACTCCTCCTAACCCTCGTGGCGACTCCACCGACACCTATGAGGTAAAAGACATCCTTGATATGAAGACAGTAAGGGGGGAAGCGGTGTTTAGTCGACTGGAAGGGGTTTGGTCCGGAAGAGAGGTCTTGGGAGCCGGAGGACAATATTATGGACTGGTGATCTTCTACAGAGATGTCTTCAGCCAAGAAGAGGGGGAGGCCGAAGGGGGGGGGGGTACTGTCACGGGTGGACCCGCGAGCCACATCGCGGGTCGCGGGCTTACCCGTGCTCATGCTCCCCGCAGGGCCGCCCAGCGCGTCTCACCTCTCCCCCTCCGAGTCCCGGCCCCGCTCCATGTGCGCGCTGGTCCCGCGCCTTAGGCGCGCCGCGCGGCACTTCTAGGAAATTTAAAGGGCCAGCGCGTCATTGATTGGCGCTGGTCATTTCCCATGAGGCTATTTATATCTGCCTCTCATAACTAACCCTGCCGGATCTTGTGCCTCACAGCCTTATAGAAAGCTCGTTGCGATTTGCCTGCGTTCAGTGTCTCCTGCGTTCCAGTGTCTCCTGCGTCCTGACTTCCCGGGTTTCCTGTGTTGCCTGACCTCCTCCGTGTTCCCGTGTACCAGTGTTCCTTCCGTGTTGCTGTCGTGTGTTCTGTGTTCCCGTACCCTTCTGCTTGGACCTCCTTGTTTGCTGACTCCGGTTTGGATTCTGACGTTGCATCTCTGCGCCTGCCCTGACCTGTGCCTGGACTGTGACCTCGAACTTGTCTGCTGTTTCTGTACCTCAACCTTGAGCCAACTGCAGACAAGTCACGCCTGAGGAACGACTGGTGGTACCACGCCGCACGCTTGTCTAACCAGCTTTGCGACGGGCTCTGGTGAAAACGGGTACCAACTTAGACTCCGGTCCAGGGTAGTGGCTTGAGTCATCTTCTGCAGTGGTCCAGTGGATCCACATCCCGTAAGCCTGTCACTGTATATAAGGAATCCATGGGGCTGAGGGGGCTGATGTAATTAATCCATAGGGTGTGAGCAGGGCTTATATAAAATAACCACGAGGGGCTGTATATATATAAAACCATGAGGGGCTGTGTGGTATGATAAACTAAGGAAATATTTAGGACAAGGAGTTAGTTTCTGAATTTTGAATGCTGCCTATTGAGTTCACTGCACAGGGGTCCACTAAGGCTCTGTTGCACAGGGGCCTACTGAACCTGGAGCCAACCCTGGCAGTATTGTATTTGTAAGTTGGCAAAACCTAGTTGCATGAATGAAATTTTAGCTTCCTATTTAATGCCTCATTTAACCTAGTTGTAGTGTAACTATTAGCAGCTGCAAGCCACTGATAAGAGTAGACTCCACTCATCATATATGTCAGTGGGACCCACTGAAGAGAAAACAACAACTATGAAAAATATGAGTAATGTTATTACAAATTTATAATAGATAAAATAATAATATATAAAATTACTTTAGATAGTATTAACCCCTACGGACTCAGCATCTTTTGGCCTAAAGGACGCGGCCCCATTTTTCAAATCTGGCCGTGGTCACTGTAAGTGGTTATAGCGTGGAACGCTATGAGATATCCAGGGATTTTGAGACTGTGACACATGTACTTCAAATTAGTTTAAAAATTGGATGAAATCTTTTGCTTTTAGTTATGAAAAAAAACAAAATTTGGCAAAAAGTTGCAAAAATTCTTATTTTCATTGTTCTAAATTCTCTACATTTGATGCAGTAGTCAAAGCATTCAAATAAATTCATAACTTACATTTCCCAAATGTGCTTTAGTTGGATGGTTTTTTCACATATTTTACTAGAATGTTATGAGGCTCAGATTTGGGTGCCATTTTTCACATTTTTTGTAAAATCACCAAACCCGTATTTAGATGGACCTGCTCAACTTCTAATTGACACTGAGAGGCCTAAATATAGCGAGACTCATAAATTACTCCATTGTGGAAACTAATCCCTCAACGTATGAAAAAAACACTTTTTAAGAAGTTTGTTAACCCTTACGTGTTTTATAGGGGTTAAAACAAAATGGAGGTGCAGTCTGCAAATTGTAATATTTTTTCCCAATACACTCTTTTGGGTGGAAAATTAAACATTTACAAGGATAAATGAAAAACAAAGTTTGATACCCAATTTCTCCCGAGTACAGTGATACCCCATATGTGGTGGTAACCTGCTGTATGGGCACACGGACCGGGATAGAAGGAAGGAGGCGCCATCCAGATCAGATTTGCTATGTCACATCTACAGGCTATAATTTTTTCTTTTTTTTATTATGGACCATAGGGGCTTATCTTTGCCACATTAGATGCACTTTTCTGGTACGTAATTTTGGGGCTTCTATAGCTAATGGTGAGATTTAATTAACTTTTGTTGGTGGAGGAAATGAAAATCAAAATTTTAGGAAATTTTATGTGTTTTTTTTGGCCGTTAACCATACCATAAGAATAGCATATTATTTTTTCTATGGGTCGCACACGATTACGAAAATACTTCATTTATATAGATTTTTTATTTTTCCTGGAAAAGGCGAAATTGTTGTTAATTTTAGCATCACCGTCTTTCACACTACTTTTATTTTTCACCTCACAAATCTGTTTAAGGGCTTATTTTTTGCGAGAATGACAGCTCTTTTTAGTGGTCTTATTTTAGATTGCATAACTTTTAAAATATCGCTTTTAGAGCATTTTAAAGGGCATTAATAAAAAAACATCTTTTTTTCAGAGAGAGTTTTTTGAGGTTGTTTGTAGGGTTCACTTTGGGGATCTAATAACGATTCTTTTTTATTATGCAGATTGTTACGGACGCAGGGATACCAAATATGTGGGGGTTTTGTGTATTTTATTAAATTGTACTGAATAAAAACTAATTTGGAGAAAATCTTATTCATTTTAGCATCACCATCTTTTCATATGCATAACTTTTTTATTTTTTGGCTGACAAATCTGGTTAGGGGCTTATTTTTTGTGAGAACAGTTGTTCATATTAGTGGGCTTATTTTAGAGTGCATAAAATTTTTTAAATCACTTTTTAGAGCATTTTTATAGGGTATTAATCAAAAATTATCTTTTTTCGGAACATTTTTTGCGTTTTTTCCTCCGCCGTTTACCGTGCGGGTCCAATAACGATTCTGTTTTATTATGCAGATTGTTACAAACGCGGCAATACCAAATAAGCGGGGTTTTTTTGTGTTTTTATGTTTTTTATACTTTATTAAGTGTTTTTATGGGAAAGTGACATTTTAGGGGCTTATATTTTTATGTATTTATTTTTTATTTATTATAATGTGTAGTGTTTAGTGTTTTTGCATGTTTTTACTTATACATACTTGAACTTGAACCAGTGATGCTCTGATCGCTGGTTTAAGTTCAATACACTGCTCTACAATACTATTTTATTGTAGAGCAGTGTAAACTGTCTGAGCATGCTTGTGCATGCTCAGACAGTTTGCAGTCAGACCTGGAAGGGGTCTGAATGGCAGGGAGAGCGGGCAGCTCCGGGGCACATGCCAGTCCTCAGAGCTGCCCAGAGAGAGGTCGATACCCGGGTAAGCGGGCAGGGGGATCCGATCCATAGGGGGAAGACCCTTACCGTAATGCTTACCGTGGCGTGTAAGGGGGTATCACATCGCGAGGAGTCGGATCCCGCTAGCGGGTGTACAGCACGGTGTCAGAAGCAGGACGTTATAGTGCGTCCTGGTGCTCTAAGTATCTAGCCACTGGGACGTACTATAACGTCCTGTTGCGCCTAGGGGTTAAAGGGGTATTTCCATGAAGACAAGTTTCTGATATGTATTCAGGATAACTAATTAACACATTCTCTAATTCACTGTTATGAATAAAAATACAACATTTCACAGATATAAGTCCAACCTGTCTATATCAGCCCTGTAACCCGACACGACCCTGTAACTTCTGACTTTAGGTTTGGGTGGCCGCCATCTTTGATTTCTGTGTGACAGCTGCCATTGATGAGATTTCTGTGTCTTTCTGCTCTGAGCCTGTAGCGCTGCCCCTGCATGGAGCTCACAGACACTCACTGATTCACTTCCTGTCAGGACATTGAGAGGAGAGAAAGGCTACAAACTGCAAGGAGATAAGTGATCCAGGGGAAGGGGGAGGCAGGTAAATATCTGTGAGAACACAAATGTAGAAGTGCTCACAGTGTAACAGTGTAAAAGTCTGTCTGTCATGCCTCTGTGTAATCTCATGCATCTCTCATCTGTGTCATCTCTCTTTCTATGTGTCAGTGTGTTAGTACAATGTCAGAAGCCGGATGAAAGTGTATATACACCTGTACCCTGATAATGTAATCATGTTTTCACCCACAAAACTAGATGGATTATTATGTGTCTGCTTAGAGAGTCCCCTCCCACGCCCTGGGATTTTATACTGAGCAACCTAGGGAGTGATAGAAGCTAAAACAGTAATAAAACTTAGTAAAATTGTAAAGTAGGGGGTTAAATCTTGATTATGTAAACATCACTAGGGGATTGAGATGTGAGAATTTTCTTTCGTGGGAAAACCCCTTTAAATGGCCCTACCTCTTATGGTTCATTTTCCATAGCAGCCTTGGCAGTTTGTTAAGAGTGTGGCATATAGCCTTCTTCTATTTAAACATCCGTTCAGGAGTATAAATCATTATGCTCAAAAATGTATATCTACAAAAAGCCTACACATGTCAAGCACTATCTCATGACTACATTTTATACACATCATTTTTTCTTTTTATATTAATGTACTCCTCCACTTAGCAGTATATAATTTTGCTTTAAACAGTATATTACTTTCTAATTAAAATTGCTCACTTAATTTCTAAAAGCTATTGCTTTATTAATTTCTCTTCATATAAATTGTTACTGTGAACAAGAATCAGTATACGGTGATTGCTGGCGAGCTGTATATTGTTATTGGTGTGGGGCTGTATATAGTTATTGCTGGGGGGCTGTATATAGTTATTGCTAGGAGGCTGTATATAGTGATTGCTGGGGGGATGTATATAGTGAATGCTGAATGCTGTATATAGTTATTGCTGGGGGGCTGTATATAGAGATTTCTTTGGGCTGTACATAGTGATTACTGGGGCTGTATATAATTATTATTGGGGGGATGTATATAGTAATTTCTGGGGGCTGTAAATATTTATTGTGCAGAGCTGTATATAGTGATTACTGGCGGCTGTATATAGTGATTACTGGTGCTGTATACAGTGATCACTGGGTGGCTTTATATATTTATTACTTAGGGCTGTATACGGTTCTTGCTAGGGACCTGTATTTAGTGATTACTGGGGGCAGTATATAGTGATTACTGGTGAGGCCAGTATATAGTTATTGCTCTGGGCTGTATATATTTATTGCTGGGGGGCTGCATATAGAGATGACTGGGGGCTGTATATTGTGATTACTGGGGGGGCAGTATATATTTATTACTGAGGAGGCTGTATATAGTCATTGCTGGGGGGCAGTATATAGTGAATACTGTTTCCTGTCTGCACTACATTCAATGGGGGCCCTCACCAACCTTAATATGGCCCTGGGAAAAGTATATAAAAGTATATATTGAAAAGTACAAGAAAACATAAATATTATGGTGTAGATATATAAAGAAATTTTGAACAGTATTTATGGCATTAGGAAACCAGGATCATATATTATAATCATAGTATCTCTACTTACTTACAATGAGTGACATACTAAAATATACTGAAATGAATTATTAATGTCTTACTCAAATATTAGATGATATTAGTACGCATATGTTTAATTTTATGAGATTTGTCATGAGATACAAATCCATAATCTGAAAATAAATGTGGTTATTTGTCACATTGATGTCTGTACATAAACAGATGATTCTTGTTCACAATAACTATTTACGTGAAGAGAAAT
The DNA here is from genome assembly GCA_019512145.1 of Engystomops pustulosus. Lineage (NCBI taxonomy): Eukaryota > Metazoa > Chordata > Amphibia > Anura > Leptodactylidae > Engystomops > Engystomops pustulosus. Next base: position 170,459,005 of record CM033641.1, read on the forward strand.
TAATAAATAGCTTTCAGAAATTAATAGCCAGGCGCTGTAGTCGGCTATCTCCAACCGCTCCCATACTAATGAAAGGAAGGGCAATGCACTTGCCTGTATTGCTACCTCCCCCATCAGTGCAAAGGGTTTTCCTGTTCTCTAGATTGCTAAGATGCCTGTTTTTCTGATCAGTGGGGGTCCCAGCGGATAAACTAGTTGGCTTGGGACACCAGATCAGTAACATCACTCAGCTCAGGGAATTTTCTCTCAAACCTAAAGATACAGATATACAGTAGTATTTGTATAGGTCTGTATACACAAATAACCTTCTGTACTTCCCAAACCTTTACATTGGGTAAACTGTGTTTGATATGGTGAGTTGGCACCAGGAAACATTGACAGTAGATTCTCATTCATAAGGTATTTGTGAGCCCTCTGGTGCTGAATTCGCAGCTACTGTGAGAGAACAACTTGCTTTCGGAAAATCTCTGAGTTAGTCAGCAGATCAGTGACACTACACAGCTCAGGGAATTTTTTCTCTCTCACAAAGCTCCTTTCCTCCACAAGGTATAAAAGGTCATCACGAGGATTTATAACATCCGGTTGTGGAATGCTGGATGAGTAATTGTTTTCTGACATCAAATACTGTACTCAGCCTCAAGCAAAGGAAATGTAGTGGCTGCTCATGTGATACCAAGGGCGAGGACAGGATTTGCATCAGATGATCCGAGAAAAAGCAGACCATAAAAATCAAAAAAATTAAATCTTGACATCAAAACAGAAAGTTAAGCTAAATAGCTGTTGAGTATTTGAGATAAAATTCATAGAATCAAAAACAATAAAACTTAACAGTAGTAGCTATATGAACACAATGGGGCTCTTTTACTAAGGGCCCGTATTGCGCACTTTCGTCTGGTTTCCCGAATATTACCGCGATTGGATTGTGTCGCATCGGCGCCGGCTTGCATGCGACGGAAATCGGGGCCGTGGCCTGTCGGAAAAACTGACGGATTCTGAAAAACTGCAGTATTTAAAAAAAAATATGACATGCACTTACATGCACCGGGAACAAGTGGGTGAACTCCAACGGACCTCGGCGCAGCAGCGACACCTGGTGGATATCGGGCGCACAACTTTAGTGAATCTCGGCAGAACCCGAATCCTCGCCGGACAATGCGCCACAGGATCACAAATGGACCGGGTAAGTAAATGTGCCCCAATAAGTAGGGCCTTCCTACCCCAACCTACCATTGCTTGTGACCTTAGAATCTTTCTAATGTTTTAGAATGCCAATGAACCCTGATATGTCCACTGGGTGTACCTAGACCATCCAAGAACAAAAATAAGAGGGAGAATAGGCTGTTATAAAAAATATGCATCATTTTTCCAAAATTTCAATTCAAAACTGTTTTTCTTAATCATGTATGTATGTATGTATAGGGCTGCCTGCTTTCCATGAGTGGGACTGAGATTAAAGTGTGATGGGCCAGAGAGGCTAAACTTTATTATGGTGAGTAAACATAGGAAAATTTGATGCTGACTTCCTATGGTCAAATTTTATCTCCAATCCATCAGTTTTTTCTTGACACTAACTTTTAGTCTCCTGTCCTATTTGTTGGCACAAATAGAACGCAAATAAAATGCTTACCCCTTAACATTTGGTTTACATGATGCAAAGTAATCTATTGTATCTTATAACTAATATATCCCACACTGTTATTATGTTACATATGATTTTATATTCAGTGTCCCCCATATAAATATATACAGCCCCTCCCCCAGCATAATCTTAATCATGCCGCCCATATAAATATATGCAGCCCCCCCGCAGCATAATCAGAATCTGGCCCCCCATATAAATATAAACAGCCACCAAAGGAAAAATGGGATCTGGCCCCTTATAAATATACACAGCCCACCCCAGTAAAAAAAGGAATCTGGCCTCATATAAGTATATATAGAAGACCCCCCCCCCCTTCAGTCAAGTATCGCCCCTCTGAATATATATATATATATATATATATATATATATATATATATGACCACATTTAATTAATAATTCGACAATAAAAATAATAAAACTATACTTACCTTGCGGCAGGGTGCTCCTGTCATCATCCGCCGCCTGTGTCCCTGCATTGTATGGAGTGACGCCAGCAGCCTGAAAGGTGCTGCGTCGCTCTGCATGTACATCGCATCCTGTTTCTTAAAGAGCCCACAATGGAGCGGCAAAATGGCGCTCTTAAAGGGGTCTGCATTCTGCCACCCGAGGCGAGATTTTCATCTGGCCTCATGGCAGATGCGGCCCTGTTGTTTGGAATACAGTGGTTGACCCCATCCATCACAGGGGTCTCTGTAAATATGTTTGTACCCTGTCATGGGTCTTTCTGCTGTTGCTAATGCAGGTGTGTGTGGAATCATTACAGTCCACACTCATATTTAGTGGCTTTTTTGTGCCAGGGATAGCCTTATTCATGTATTTGTTTACAACTGAATCGTGTGCATTGGTTTTTTAGTCTGTCTGTTTGTGCGTCTGCCCTTCTTTTTATGTCCCTCCATGGGAAAATGATGTTTTTTGTGTACATTAATTCATAAAATATTGTTTGGCATTTATGTACATGTGCCCTTTGTAGTGTTTTGTACATATTGAGTAGGTGTTATTTGTCATATTGGCGGTGACGGGTAGTGGCCCATATCCAGTTTCACCCCAAGATATTGTTTTGTTGGTGGTATATTGTTACGGATGCGGCAATACCAAATAAGTGGGGTGCTTTTGTGTGTTTGTGTTTTTTATACTTTATTAAGTGTTTTTATGGGAAAGAGGCATTTTAGAGGCTTACCGTATATACTCGTGTATAAGCCGAGATTTTCAGCACAAAAAATGTGCTGAAAAAACTCACCTCGGCTTATACATGAGTCAACTAAGAAAAAAAAATAATAATACTCACCCTCCGGTGTCCGGATCCTTGGCGGCAGCTCCCGATTCTCGACAGCGGCTCCGCTCCTCTCTTCTTTCTTCACTGGCGGCTCCCGGGCTCTTTGCTTACTTCGCTAGCCGGCAGTCGCGTCCATGCGATCTGCCGACGGGCGCACACTATGATGCGGCGCTGTCGCCACTGATGACGTCATCGGCGGCGACACTGCCGCATCACAGGCCGCCAGTGAAGAAAGAAGAGAGGAGCTGCCACCGAGGTTCTGAAGCCGCCGCCAGGACCGGGAGCCACCGCCGAGGACCGGGAGCCGTGCCGAGCATCAAAGGTGAGTATCGTCAGAGGGTGAGTATTAAGTTTGTTTTTTTTATTCACTTGGCATACTGGGGGCAGGCTCTATACTACTATTGGGGCATGCTGTATACTACTATTGGGGCAGGCTGTATACTACTATTGGGGCAGGCTGTATGCTACTATTGGGGCAGGCTGTATACTACTATTGAGGCAGGCTGTATACTACATGGGGGCAGGCTGTATACTACATGGGGGCAGGCTGTATACTACTATTGGGGCAGGCTGTATACTACTATTGGGGCAGGCTGTATACTACTATTGGGGCAGACTGTATACTACTATTGGGGCAGGCTGTATACTACATGGGGGCAGGCTGTATACTACATGGGGGCAGGCTTGTAATACTACTTGGGGGCAGGCTGTATCTACTTGGGCAGGCTGTTGCTTCAAGGTTGCATGCTCGCGTATACAACAGGGGGCGGCTTGGCTGTATACTACAGGGGGCAGGCTGGCTGTATACTACAGGGGGCTGGCTGGCTGTATACTACACCCTTGGCTTATACTCGAGTCAATAGGTTTTTCCAGTTTTTGGTGGTAGAATTAGGGGTCTCGGCTTATACTCGGGTCGGCTTATACTCGAGTATATACGGTATATTTTTCTTTATTTTTTATTTATTCTAATGTATAAGCTTTAGTGTTTCTCACTTTTTTTACTTCTACAAACTTAAACTTGATGCTCTGATCGCTGGTTCAAGTCCAATACACTGCTCTACAATGCTAATTGATTGTAAAGCAGTGTAAACTTACAGTCCGATCCGGAAGGCGTCTGATTGTGAAGAACATCGGCAGCCCCGGGGCACTCGGCTGACCTCGGGGCTGCCTGCAAGAGGATCGAATCCCCTGGTAAGCGCCACGGGGGGATCCGGGGGATCTGGGGGGGGAGGGCCTATAGGGGGAAAAACCGCGGTGTGTAAGGAGTTAACTGCAATAGGAGCCGGCTTTGATCGCAGGTGTTAGCGCGCTGTGTCAGCTGTAAGATACAGCTGACAGCCGCTGCTCTGTTTGCGAGCCGGTGCCAGAAGCGGGACATTATAGAACATCCCCGTGCGGGACGTACTTTAACGTCCTGGTGCGCGTAGGGGTTTGGTGCTGTAAAATCAATAAGTGGTTCACATACATTACAATAAAAGAAGAACAAATGCATGTACAAAATACAAAACTACAGTGATCAGGAGACAAGCGGAAGGAGGACCCTGCCCATGAGGCCTTACAAACTATATGAAAGGTAGATGGAGACACGAGGTGAGGGTGAGGTGTCTGATGCATTTTTAGGCTATGTTTGAAGGTTTGGAAGTTGGGAAATAGTCTAAAAAAACAGCAGCACTCCAATATAGTGCAAAAAATGGTGTTTATTTCACCTCCAGGAATGTTTCAGCTGTGATACCAGCTTTTATCAATTGTCCCTCCTCATCTGCTATTGTGACCTTTTACCTCCCCCTCATATTGTGGGCCCTCATATTGTGACCTCTCACCTCCTTATATTGAGGCCCCTCTCATCTTCTCATATTGTGGCCTCTCATCTCCTCCTCATATGTGGGGCCACTCACATACCCCCAATAATGTGGGCCTCCTTTCATATCCCTCACTTAATGTGATCCCCCTATCATGCTTCTCATAATGTGGGACCCCTCTCATACCCCCATAATGTGGCCCCCCTCTCATATCCAGCAAACAAACAAAGAAAAGTCAGCTCACCATTCAGGATCGTGCTGGACCCCCTCTCATATAGCCCATAATGTGGGCTCTCTCTCATATCCCCCATAATGTGAGCCCCCTCTCATATGTCACATTTTGTAGGCCCCCTCTCATATTCCACAATATTGTGGGCCCCATCTTATATCTCCCCCATACTGTGAGCCTCCTCTCATATGCCACCATATTGTGGGTACCCTCTTATACCCCCATATTGTAGGCCCTCTCTCATATCCCCCCATAAGGTGGACCTCCTCTCATACCACCCATAATGTGGGCCCCCGCTCACAGCCCCCATAATGTCGACCCCCTCTCATGTCCCATATTATGCCCCACCCACTTGTCCACCACATACTCACCTGTCCCCATTCCCCAGCAGCTCTCCTCTTCTTATCTTCCTCACTCCGCACCTGCCGGCATCACAGCTACAAGGGTAACAGTGATGTTGCAGAGAGCTAATAGCTCCCTCTACCATCTGGTTATTCAACTCTATCTATGCCTTTTGTGTCAACAGTGGCAGGGGGCAGAGTCAGCATGCAAAGGAGGAGCTAATAGGCGTCGAGGCCCACCAGTGCTTTCACCGACACACCAGTGGGCCACCAGTGGTTATCATTAAAGCAGAAAAGTTTCTTTATCCGTTTTAAACTTTTTTTGTCAGAATTATTTTCTAAGGTTTCACAAGAAAGCTGGTTTGAATACCAAAATACTGGACTGTGGCAGTGGAGCTTGTGGTGTTTGGTGTCATGACAAACAATGACAACAATGGCTCATAGTTTTGCTCAACAATCTAAGAAAATAAGTAAGAAAAAAATGCTATATGCATATATAAGTATGCCACTATTAGTATATCAGAGAATTCTTGCAACTGTGGTCCCTAGGTTTAGTACTGTATTCTGATGTGAAACTGAAGAGGTTGTCCACTTTTGATTTTGCTTGTGTAATGAAAAGTTATACAATTTTCAATATACTGTCTGTATCAATTCCTCATTGTTTTCTAGATCTGTGCTTGCTGTGTCATTTTATAGGAAGCTTCTTTGTTTACATCCAATGGATAAAGACAGTCCCTGATTACTGTGGGCTGGCAGGCTATATACTACTGGGGGCTGGCAGGCTATATACTACAGGGAGCTGGCAGGCTATATACTACTGGGGGCTGGGTGGCTATACACTACTGGGGGCTGGCTGGCTATATACTACAGGGGGCTGGCTGGCTATATACTACACACATACTTTTTATTTATTCACGGACTGTAGTATAGTAATATATTTGGGGGTAACAATGTAAATTTTGAAATGCTGGGGGCACAGAGGGGTTTCTTATGTAGCTTCTTTAGAAGTACAGTATGGGACATTGTTTTATCCAGGTGACATTATACTGTAAGTAACTGTGGTATTTTTAGGGCCGCAGTGAGGGGGATCTGCTTCCCAGAGCTGAACACATCTGCCAGAAAATTCTGCAACCAGATTTTACGACGCTTCTGGATGTGAAGGAGAAGACATGACACCTGTGAGGTACTAGATGCTACTTCTTCCTGTGTCAGATCTGTATTGTAGTCACTGAATAACCTTCTAGTGTGAGAGAGCTCTTAGCTTATGTACGGTAATATCTATAGGGGCAGAGAGTCAGGTGTGACTTATTGTCATCAGTTTTATTGGAAGGTTGGTGGGCAGTGCAAACACTTACATCCCTAACCACAGCCCAGCCAGCAGTAGAAAGCCCTGGAAACCAGGGGTAACTCTTATACTATCCCTAACATTAATGCCCTGAGGTAACATCACCACTGCAGCCCCTGTACACAAACCAAGAGCCGAGCACTAGCGGAGAGGGAGGGAGAAAGGGATTAGCTTATCCTTTATTTCACTATATACCATATATACTCGAGTATAAGCCGACCCAAGTATGAGCCGAGGCCCCTAATTTTACCACAAAAACCTGGTAAAACCTATATTTTTTTTACTAGAGTATAAGCCGAGTTTGGGTTTTCAGCACATTTTTTGAGCTGAAAAACTAGGCTTATACTCGAGTATATACTCGAGTATATATATTTGTAGATGTGAATTAAGACTCTATTGCATTACTGATTTACTGATCAGTGGTCTCCATTTGTGGGTTTTGCTGCCATCTGTGGCTCTCTTGTTAGATCAGGGGTAGACCAATCCACTATTTATGTAAACAAGCCATTCTGAGGGGTTGAAAATTACCAACAAGCAGAGCCAATCAGGAAATTATAATTTAGAAGTACCCAGCTGCATACAATTTATGAGGTTAAAATGCCTTTGCAAGTAAGTTTCCACCTCAAGGATCAAGTAAGCCCTTGCCAGCCCTAAGAAAGTGAAGCACTGAACTTATGTGTCTCTAGACACTGAATATAAATAAAGCAAAAGTCATACATTGAGAGGGTAAATATGAGCTGTAGATATACAAAATGGAATGTAAATGGTACAATAGAAGATAAGGCGTATGTACTGTTCGTCAACCTAGTGTGTAGTCACAGCATTCACGTTGTCATTGATCCTGTCAGTACATGCCTGGTCTTAAAATAATAATTGTATTACCTTTGTACTTTTCAGATGAATGACTAAGGTTTTTATCTACCTTCTCCTTTCCTTCACTCAACCTGTTCTGCTATTGGAGAAAATTACCTTTCCAAGGACGTGGATGTGACTGGACAAACTAACCACTAGAGCTCTTACCAGGGAATTAATAAGTATATTAAAGGGACTCTCCATGAATCTCCATGATTTACCTGATCTGAAGTTACTGCTATGTTTTGTAGGGCTATGCCCACACATGCCACCTTTATTTTTATTTTGTATCTGCTTATTTTGTGCCAAAAGTAAAGTTGAAAATGTGCAATTTAGACTGAAGTTCTTTGGGACGCATTGCTTCAGGGCTCACAGCTCCATAGCAAAACAACTCCCCTGCCTTTCCCAACCATTTTATCTCATCATTCCTATATTGGAATTACACAAATAGAATTGATCAAAAGATCACAATTTGGCATTCCCTAGTTGTATAGATAGTAGTAAAAATAAGAACTCCTCCCCCTGAACATAAGTCCAAATATCAGTATATAGACCAGGTAATGAAAAGTTATGAAATATAATGGGCTCATTTACTAAGGGTCAGCAGAGCGCATTTTCAGTGGGTTTCGCCGCAATTTCAGAGTTGAGCCGCATTTAACAGGGAATTTTGGCGCACCTTGCATGCAACAGAAATCGGGGGGTGGGCCTACGGATTCAGACTACGCGCAGGATTTAATATTTCAAATTGTGTCGCAAGACACACACTTACAAGCACTGGGAAGAAGAAAGTGAACTTGGGTGGACCTCGGCGGGGAAGCGACGGATGCAGGAACTCGGGCGCTTGAGCTACGTGAATAGCGCCGGACTTCATCTTCGTCGTACCGTCCGAATCGGGGATCGTGACAGGACTGAGTAAGTGAATTTGCCCCAATGAGTTTGAAAATAGCAACAAAAATATCATTTTCCAAAATTCATAAAATATTTAAAAAATATACATATTTGGTACTACTGTATTTGTGATGACTTTATGATTACTTATTCCAATAGCTATTTACAATGATTCAGCTTCAGATTTAAATCTGGTTCTGCTGTAAAGGGAATTTCTGTTTGTGAAGGGTAGGTAACACTGTGCACAATGTACTTTCCTTTGTATCTTTATTTTTAACTATAATGAGTGGCTAACCCACCTGTATCACACCTTTTCCTTGCTAGTGACTCATTCACACATGTCATGGTTATTAGAGCAACATAGTTTAGTCACTTTAACTTGCTGGGAACAGGTTTGTGAGCATGATAGAAATTATGTAATAGTTGAAGCTATATCTGGAATAATGGGACATTTTCTGTACATTCATATTAAGACAGAACATGAAATCAGAAATTATGACATAGTACTGAGAATTACTATTTGCACAACAACCCCATGGAAACAAGTTTGTTTGATATTACAGTAACACATTGCAGTACTATCTGAATGATGTCATTTCCTGCTACAAAGTGATGATATAATCAATTGTGCAAAGCACAAGGAAAGAAGGTATTACAGATCCGTATTTCACTATTTTAATATGTAGCAAGAATATTCCTGTGTAACAAAAAATGTACCAGCCAATGAAATTCAATCACAACAATTAATTTCAGCTGCTCACCAGATATACTGTATCTAATCAAAGTGGGAAGCACAAAATTAGATTTACTGTACAGGCGGTCCCCTACTTCAGAACACTCGACTTACATACAACCCCTAGTTACAAACGGAAAACTGGATATTGGTAATTTATTGTACTTTAGTCCCAGGCTACAATGATCAGCTGTAACAGTTATCACAGGTGTCTGTAATGAAGCTTTAATGTTAATATTGATTCTTATGACAACCCAACATTTTTAAAATCCAATTGTCACCAAAAAAGTTCTGGCTGGGTTTACAGTGATAAAATATACAGTTCCGATTTACATACAAATTCAATTTAAAGAACAAACCTACAGACCCTATCTTGGGGACTGCCTTTATATGAATAATACCTGTAGATAGGGTAGAACTTTATCAGCACTACACAAATTGCACACACACACACTGATTAGACATATTGGGGCACATTTACTAAGGGTCCGAATCACGTTTTTCCGCCGGGTTTCCCAGGTTTTTCCGGTTTGCGCCAAATAGCCCGGGATTTTGGCGCACGCGCATCGGCGCCGGCACCGAGACGAAGGAGGTGAATTCCGATGAACTCCGGTGGACTTCAGGGCAGCAGCTACACTTAGTGGACATCGGGCGCACGACCTTAGTGAATCCCGGTAGAGCCCGAATCAGCGTCGGAGAACGCGCCGCTGGATCGCGACTGGACCGGGTAAGTAAATCTGCCCCATTGGGGCAAATTTACTTACCCGTCCCTGTGCGATCCACAAGGTGCTTTCCCCGACGAGAATGCACAGCTCCCGCGATTCACTAAGAGCATGCGCCCGATATCCTACATCTGTCGCTTCCCTGATCAGGTCCGCCGGAGTTCACCATCTTCTTCACAGTGCATGTAAGTGCATGGCTTGCGACACAACTTAAATGTTAAATCCCACGCTCAGTCCGAATGAGTTGGATCGTCCAACGGCCCTGCCCCCAATTTGTGTTGCATGAAACCCGGAGCCAATGCGGCGCAAATGCCACGCAAATCGAAAATCGTCTGAATACCCTTAGTAAATTAGTCCCATTATTTAATGTGCAAGCCCTTTACAGATATGAATAGATCATCAATATTAATGGGAGGGTAAATGAAGAGCAAAATAATATAGGCACATTTTATACGAGTTATATCCCAGTCTCATCATGGCCTTTGAGTACAGTCAGAATGGAGTTTCTTTGGATGGTGTCCATAACAGCAGAAAGGATATTAATCACAAATGACAACCTTGGGATACTACGCCTAGTTACAATTGACTGTCTGTTTTTAAACTTTTCATATGTCATGCCCATCTTTGCACACAGAGTTTGTGATCCGTGTAGTGGATATGCACAAATCAAATTATCGCATATCTTCTTTATTTTAGGTGGAAAGTCCTGGGATTAACCTGATTTCTCACTGCTTATACAATGCTCACAGCTTTTGCACTTAAGTTTTGGCCATAAAAAGTCATGCTACCTGCAAAAGTTTATTTTTACAAAGATGCATGCAGCATTTGAATTGTATGATGACAATATTCATTTAAAATCTGAGTTTTAAGTAAGCAGATACAGTCCCATGGGAACACAAAGAGGTGCAGTGATAATGCCAGTGGCATCTTTCTCAGATTAACCTCAATTTATCCCTTATAAATACCAATCGTTCTTCTGTGACACAAAGAGTTTCCCTCCTGTGGTCATTTTACTATCAGTGAGAAAATAAACTAAAGAGAGTCCTTTGTGCCCTTGTAGAATTCCTGGCAGATGGGCTCTGTCAAAACAGATTATAAAAAATACATGACAAATTGATAGGAATACCTATCTTTGTCTCAAAAAGTACTGGTTGCTAGGATTAAGGGTAGCCAAGCGTGGAGACTGGAGTCATGTGCAGATCAGGAGGATGGTTGTAAGCTGAGAAGTCATGAGGCAGAAAACAAAGGTCTGGGTGATAAGACGTTATTAAAGATGACTTTGAAGAAACTTTCTGCTCAGCAGATTTTTATAAAGTGAGTTTTAATCATGTATACACTTCAAAAGGAATGTTAGGAAGTAAGAAATCACAATTTGCATAAAAGACATAATCACTGACCATGAGAACCAACTGGTCCTGTGCGCAATGTTTCTTTTGTGCCTGGTAAAAACTGTAAATCCTCTTTCTCACAAGTGAATTGGGTCCGAGAAATTCTGTCCTGGGCCAATCCTCGAATCCCTGAACTGAACGGACATGCTAAATTCAGTTCAGTGATTTGAGGTTGCCTGTGCTCAATGGGCTTAACGCTATATACCTTTTAGGATTTAACCAAAGAGAATAGATATTTTTTCAATATTTTCCTATGTCTCTGCCCAGCTATAGCAGCTAAAACTTAATTTTTGGAAGTAGGGATATCCCACTATTAAGTAACATTTCCACTGGGATCAAACATACATTGCTTGCTGCTAACATTAGGGTAATAAATGTTACAATTTTTGTATCTTCGGTAGTATGTATAGACAACACGTGGAAACTATAATGACAACATTTCTGTTAGCGATATATTTTCAAAACAAAATCCTTTTTGACAACAAGAAGATGGATGCTTCTGCTGAAGCTAGTTCTCCTGGATGTAGACTACACATGGGAGTAATGTTTTGCAAAAGGCTGATTGACAGGTCAGCAGCCTTTCTTAGCAGGGAATGTGTGTTCACACAGTCTCATGGGGCACTACAGAAATCAGCTGCTGGGGAGGCATCTGGCACTCCATATAAACCTGTCTGTCTATTATGCAGGTACCTACTGTTTACTTTGCCTTTCAGGCTCCTTGATGTTATTCTAAGTTATTCTGCTGTTAGTTGGTGTAATCCTGAACTTTTACCTGAATCTTAACTATTCCTCTCCCTTACAATTTTGTACCTCACCAACATTTGACTTGGTTTGCCTAACTTTGTCTCGCTATTTGCCTTGTGTCTTTTTGTTTTTCTGTACTGTTCATCTATCCAAAGTAGAGACTGCTTCCCAGTTTCATCCTTGGTTTACTACAAGGCCGGCAAGTAGGCAGGCATTATGACATACATGGCAAAACAAAAGAGTGAAATGCGGCACTCACCGAAATGATGTGAAAATGCTTCCTTTATTATTGTAGAGGTACAGAGCAGAATGAGGAGCTTCCTCACCAAGGCGACGGGCCGTTTCGCGTGCAAGCACGCTTTCTCAAGCCTTCTTAATGACATACATGCATGTGCCCTTAAAGGTGTATGAAGAAGTCGAGTTAGATCCAGAATTGCCACTTTCCTGCCATCCTACCCTTAAAAATTTAAATGAAAAGCTATTTTTGTATTTCAGAAATGAATGGAACAGGTGAAATTAGTAAACTATTAAAGCTTTTCTGGGCCTTTTTGCAACTCATAGTGAACAGTTTATCTGAAAACGTTCTGAAGTCCCCTCCACCTCAGGCAGATAAGGAGGCTAATGATCAACTCTTTCCAAACCTAAAGAATATTTCCCTTGACGATTCATCACTTTGAGGTAGAGTATCCATTGAGTGCCAGTAAATAGCTAAACCATTACTTATCCAGGTCCCTTTATCTCTCAGAAGAGAGGCAAGGCGAAAGAAGGACAAAGGAACATATTTCTTTAACAAAGTATACTACACTGGGGATAAAGAGCTATTGGTTGGGGAGGTTATTAATTATATGTGGGTGAGGGGCTAATAGACGTTACGAAGGGAGGGCTCATTATTATAAAGTGTTGAAACCTATTTGTGTCAGGTGCGGAGGGGGACTTGCATGTAACAGGGGTTTATGTGTGTATGTAGCAGGGCTGTTTGTGTGTGAATGTAGCAGAGCTGTGTAGAAGAATGTAGCATAAATGAACTTTGACGAGATTTCTGTATTGCAGAGATGTGTTTGTGACCAGCAGAGTATTGTTAATTGGTGTCACATATATTTTTCCTTTTCTTGATGTTCAAATCTGGGGTGTGTCTTATGGTATGGTACGTCTTGTTGCCCGAAAAATACAGTATTCTGAGGTGTGTCTTTTGGTAAGGTGCATCTTATATTCTGAAAAATAATACAGTATGTCTACTTATGCTTCAGGTTTGTCATGCAGTAATTCCTGTTGGAATATTTACTGCATTTTTGGGAGTGACAGGGTTTGGGGGAGATGTATAAATGATGTATTTGGGGAGATGTATAAATGTGTAAATGCGAAAGTATCCACTGGGGGAGATTTAATGGCAAAGGAAGGAACCCTGCAGGCATTACTGCACTTCTTTCAAGAGCATTACTTCACAATCCGACTCAGATTGGGTTTGGTCAGCTCACAAGGCTTTTATTAATGCTAAATTGACTTCAATGGCATGTTTCAGAGATGCACAGTACAACAAACACAGGAACCTAAATTGTCTTGCCGCACTGTGGTCTCACTCTCTGTTCTTGCGCAAAAGCAAGTAAAGACACCAAGCATCTTTCTCTCAAGTATTTATGAGGTGGACTTTCATTACTATAAATTTTCCGTGGAAGCAGCTCAGTACCCACTTCACATACTGCAACATTTTCCACACATAGCTCCTCCCACTCATACCAATAGAAGGGTAACAGGACTCCATGAACAAGCCCAGTGCGAGCGAAGAGTTGAGGATACTATCAAAGACCTTAAAGGAAACCTACCATTTGAATTGATGCATTATGAATAGAGATGAGCGAACATGCTCGTCCGAGCTTGATGCTCGGTCGAGCATTAGGGTACTCGAAACTGCTCGTTACTCGGACGAATACTTCGCCCGCTCGAGAAAATGGCAGCTCCCGCCGTTTTGCTTTTTGGCGGCCAGAAACAGAGCCAATCACAAGCCAGGAGACTCTGCACTCCACCCAGCATGACGTGGTACCCTTACACGTCGATAGCAGTGGTTGGCTGGCCAGATCAGGTGACCCTGGGATAGACTAGCCGCTGGCCGCGCTGCTCGGATCATTCTGTCTCTGGATGCCGCTAGGGAGAGAGCTGCTGCTGGTCAGGGAAAGCGTTAGGGTGTTCTATTAGCTTACTGTTAGGCAGGAGTTGGATTTCTATTAGGCAATAACTCAGTGTCATCTCATCCGGCATAGTACTGTGCTTCCTTTGATACTTGGCTAGAAAATAGCCATAGCAATAGGATAGCATTGTTTGGTTTTAAAAACTCAAAAAAAAACAAAAAACACAAAAAAAAAAAAAAAACACAAAAAAAAACTTGGCCAAGCTTCCCTGTGCAGAGCCTTGGTCCCCTTGAAAAATGCTCGAGTCTCCCATTGACTTCAATGGGGTTCGTTATTCGAGACGAGCACTCGAGCATCGGGAAAAGTTCGTCTCGAATAACGAGTACCCGAGCATTTTAGTGTTCGCTCATCTCTAATTATGAACCAAACATACCTTGAGAACGCTGTAGCTACACTGATGCAGGATCATATCTTGTTTAATCCATGTGATCAGTGGTTTTGCTGAAAAAACAATTATAAAATTCTAATTCTAATTCTAATTCTAAGTGGAATTCATTTAGAATTTCAGGAAAACTTTGGTTCTGCATGAATCCGAAGTTTACGGTGATTCGTGGGAACCAATTTTGAAATCTGTGTCAAATCAACATAGTTGCTAGAGGGATTTTTTCTCAAAGTCCAGGGTGTCAACTTTTGGGGTCCTGTATTCCCCAAATTTCACTTCCTTTTTTGTTGCTAAAGTAGATATCAAGAAATCTGTGTCAAATCCACATAGTTGATGGAGTGATTTTTGCACAAAGTCCAGGTTGTCAGTTTTTGGGGTTCTGTATTCCCCAAATTTTGATTCTTTTTTGTTGCTAAAGTTGATATCAAGAAATCTGTGTCAAATCAAAATAGTTGATTAACCAATATGTCAGGCAGAGAGGTGGCAGGTGGAGCAGGCACAGGTCTCAGCACAGTAAGGAGACGTTACATCAGGGGTGACTCTGTGAGGACAGAACTGCCGGTGTCATCTAGCGGCTGTGTGTTTATGAACAACCCAAAGGTTCTCGATTGGTTGACTAGCTCATCCACTTCCTCCCAAATGACATCTGACAACCCCAGCCAAGAGTCCGTGGGTTCGTCAGATACAACCCTTAGTTGGCATGGCCCAGGAGCAGGTCAGCTGCCCTCACATGTCCTCAACCAACCTCTGTCCTGTTCATTTCCCCACAGATCTACTAGGTGCTCTGGGTTCAGCGCCACTATACACCGAGGACAAACTCTTTGAGCACAGGCAGCAGCTTCTTGGCAGTGAAAAGGTAGGGCAGACATCCGCTGCTTTGTGCAGGGAGCATGGCCAGGGAGATAACGTTGGCACCACAGCCCTGCGTCAACACATGCAGCATCACCATCCAATGGCCTGGGAGAAACATGTGGTAGTCCAGATGTGGTATTCCATCCTGGCGCAGCAAAAGCAGCAGCACCAAGTGGCACACATGCAATTTCAGCCAGTCAAGGCTCCAACACCTCTGCCGAAGGGAGCTGTTTGTCTTTGACATCATCTCCTTGTCCAAAGGCTCCTGCTCCTCGCTATGCATGGCGCCATCAGTTGTTGAATAAGGCGATTACAAAGAGACAACTGTATGCTTCCAGCCATTCTAAGGTGCAGAAGCTGACCAGGCTCCTGTCCAAGTTGTTGGTACTGCAGTCCCTCTCAAGTTGTGTCGAACTGAGGTGGAGATTTCCAAGCCGAAATTTCTTTTCCAAAAAGGCAGTACCAGCCCTTCACAAGGTGCACCGCAGCGAGGACGTGTGGAGCTGTAACTACGGTCAGGGCCATGGTGACCGTGGTTGTCAATGGTTGTCAGTTGCCAGGACTACGGGATGAATAACGTCATTCCACTGCTTCATGTCCTGGAACAGATGCTGCAAAATCTGTCTGGTCAGGGCACTGGAGAAGTGGCGACTACAGCTCATGACCACATGAGTCCAGTGGGGGCTGAACTGGAGAGGAGAACATTGGAGAACAAGCAGTGTATGTTGAAATTAATGGTTTTTCTACTCAGTTGACAGGAGAGGAGGAGCAGGAGCACCCGGAGGAGGAAGAGGACGGGGCAGATGACCCAGAAGCACCGTGGCAGTATTCAGTGGAGATGGAGGCCAGGAGTCCCTCAGGGTCACTTGCGCAGATGTCCCGCAGCATGCTGCTTTGCCTAACTAGTGACAGCCGAATCGTCAACATCCGGCATAGGGATGAATTTTGGCTCTCCACCCTCTTGGACCCTCTCTACTGGTCCAAAATGGGTACCTTTTTACCAGCTGCTGAGAGGGACGAACAACTGTCGTACTTTAGAGAAATACTGAGAAGACAGTAGTGCGGCCAGTAGTGTGGCATCAGAGCGGGTGTTCAGTGCCGCAGGTTACCTCCAAGGAGAACCCGCTTCTCTACCTGTAATGTGGTGAGATTGACCTGGCCGATCAGGCATGAATCAGCCAGGATTTCAACACACCAATGCTTTATGCATCAGATTAGATCAGCCATGACGCCTCCCCCAAACATTGAGAAATGAGGATGGATTCTAACTACCTGCCTCTCTTCTAATGCTGCCACTAGCCTAATGCCACACATCTGCTGCCAGTTGCTCCATCTGCCTCCCACCCTCTTTACCAGAGACTGGAATTGTCACCCACCTCCACACACTGTGATTGTGCCACTCTCTGACCTCTTGCTGCTGCTTCTGCAGCCACCTCCACACTTTGTCATTGTGCCACTCTGTGGCTTACCATGTTGCTGCCACCACCATAATTTGTCATTGTGCCACTCTCTGGCCTAATGCTGCTGCTACTGCTGCCACCCACCTACACACACTGTGATTGTGCCACTCTCTGACCTCATGCTGCTGCCGCCAGCTCCACACTCTGTCGTTATGCCACACTGTGGCATACGATGTTGCTGCCAGCTCCATAATTTGTCATTGTGCCACTCTAAGGCCTACTCATGCTGCTGCCAACTAACCGCTGTCTCCCTGGAACACCCTGTGATTTCCATAATGCTGTTTTCACCCTCCACCACTCTATGACATTGCCACTATGTTTGGTTTTCCCCTGTCAGAAGAAATGAAAAGCTTCAGGATTAATAGCCAAAAGCAGGAGTGGATACAGAACACATAGGACATGCAAATATCCCATTTACTGGTAATCTCTGTTTTGGATTAACTCCTGTTTGTTTTTGGCTTTAGCAATACTGATGGATTATTGACCGATTGAAAGCGGACACTGATGGATGAAAAGAAGGGCAAAATGATCAGTGACGTCAATGCAAAATTGCTGCCGACACCCTCTCCACTCTTTTGGGGGGGTTTCTACATGTATCAATGTTTAACAGAACAGGTTCTGTCATAATCTATGGAATCATCTGATGTCAGTGTAAAAATAGGGCACTCTTTGATGTTATGGTGGGAGTTTGGTCCTAGGCTCATTCCTTTCAAGCTGGCACATGTGTTACCTTGTCAGGCTGCGTTCCTGCTTCACTTATTTGGTCAAGTTGGCCCCTGTAAGTGCCCATGGAATTGAAAAGTGAAGCGATTCTAAGAGCGGCGGCTGTCATTTTTCAGCTCCTGTGTATGAGTGATCCAGCTCAGGTTGATTAGTCCTTTCTTGGCTGTTCAGATCCAGCTTTCCCAAGGTTCTGAATTTTATAATTGTTTTTTTCAGCAAAACCACTCAGCACAGTGATTAAACAAGATATGATTCTGCATCAGTGTAGCTACAGAAATCTTGAGGTATGTTTGGTTCATAAAATCAAATGCTAGGTTTTCTTTAAATTAGGAAAGACAATAGACTTCTGACCCCATCTCTGCCACCAAAGTAAACAGCTATTTATACTTTTTGCTTAGGGGGACTTTTGTTATCTATTTACTTCTTCTTTCTGTGGAAAGAATATTCTGCTTACTTTAGTAAGTAGCTCCTATTGATGTTTTTAGAGGTGACAGGTCCTCTTACTAATATTTACAGTAAAACAAATCAGAATGTTCTTGGTACAGGGTACTACATGTTTCATTTTCTAGGTATTATTTGGTTAATGTATTCTTCATTATTCAAATGAGTCCAGGTTGGGAAAGTACATCCTGTGGAGGATGTAACAGTAAACACAGCCATTGCAATGACTATGATTGATTAGTTTGATCTTGAATAGAAAGTATATGTGTACCTTACATCTATGTTATTATAGTACAGTTTCACACACATTTTGTAATACTACAGATTGTAAGAAGTGGGGCTAAAGATGAAGAAGGACTTAAAAAAGGAGGCCTGTGATTTTAACTGCCAATTTAATGTGATCTGGGACCTAAAAGCCACAGCTAATTGTGCCCATAGGTGTTTGCTGAGAAACCACCCATGGTGTTTAGAAAAATTACTTTCATGTTGCAGGAATGTAGCATTTGCGCTACCTGCTGAATATAAATATACTATCTACATTGTATCTTCGAAAATCCCTCTTGGACTCTGATTCTGTACTGTAGCTGCTATCGAGTTGTGACCTGTACCACTCGTGATTCTTGTGTGTTATGTGTTTGTTCGTCTTATTTTGTGTATGCACTATGGCATAGGGAGGGACCATCTCTCTGGTTGTCCCGTATCGACTTATGATGTAAGAGGCAAGTAGGCAGGTGACAGCTTGGGGGGCTCAGCTCAGGGCTCACTGTTCTGTCTGTCCTTCTTGTGTCCGGAGCAAAGACTTACCGGTAACACCCTAGACCAGTGCTAGCCCTGATCACGGGTGATAACCCACACATTGACGGCGGCTTCAAAAAGATGGTGGCGCCACCATCTTGTTGGAGATGGTCGCTCCCCATGACGTCATCGCAGAGCGTGATCGGTTGCCATGACAGACTAGGGTCTTCTGAAGATCCGAGGCTGTCTGAATTTAACCCATTCATTACTATGTGCTAATTGCACATTGTAATGTATGAGGATGAAAATCCCCATATACTGTACTGCCATATGATAAGATCAATCAGACAAGCTAGGGTTAAAGTACCTTAGGGAGTCTGAAAAATAGTAAAAGTAAAAAAAAGTTGAAAAAAAAATTATGATAAAAAAAACCTAAAAATTCAAATCAGCCCCCTTTCCCTAGAACTGATATAAATATAAATAAACAGTAAAAATCATAAAGGTATAGATGCATCTGAAAATGCCCGCTCTATCAAAATATAATAACGGTCTTTCACTGCGTTTAACCCCATAATGGAAAATAGCGCCCAGAGTTGAAAATGGCATTTTTTTGCCATTTTAATAAATATAAAAAATTCTATAAAAAGTGATCAAAAGTTTGTGCAGTCCTAAAAATGATAACATTATAAACGTAATCAAAAGTCGCAAAAAACGACACCTCCCATAGCTTTGTATAGCAAAGTATAAAAAAGTTATTAGCGCCAGAAGATGGCAAAATCTTAATTTAAATTTTTGTAAATGTAAGAAAACATTATAAAACCTATACAAATTTGATATCACCAAAATCGCAACGACCCAAGGAATAAAGTAGACATGTCATTTGTGGCGCACAGTGAAAGCTGTAAAATCCAAGCCCGCTTCCTAGTACATGGAATGGAAGAATAAATACCATCACTATGAAGTGCAGTTTGTTACGCAGAAAACAAGCCGCCACACAGCTCTTTATGTGTAAAAAAAAGTTATAGATTTTTGGGAGTGAAAAATAGAAATGAAAAAACAAAAAAGGATCAGGTCCTTAAAGGGTTAACTCACATATTGAAACGTAAAGAAAAACGATGGGAGTTATTTATCATAGGCGTATGGTAGTCCTGCCGAGCTGGATACAACAAGAGACTTCGGCCTCTTGATGTATCTGGCAGGGGCCTGTGCAGCGTTTATTTCTGTGCTGGGCCCTGCCGAATGCAGCAAGTGTGCAGGGGGCAGGGAGAGGAACACCACACGCAGGGAGAGGAACACCCCGCGCCGGCCCACTCCCCATCAGCTGTGCCCACCTGCCCAGCCGGCCACCCTCCCCCCTTCTTCCCCACTGGTGTGGAGGTGGCAGAAAGGGGAAAATAATTGCAAGTGTTAGCCATAAGCTAGCATTTGCAATTATTTCAGGGCTTCTATGCCACTGGTATTGTGCAGAATTCCTGATACATAAAACCCAATATATCTATGAATCTGTATAAGGGGACTTTTTGATGGGGAAGGGTGGAGAGCACATGCCAGATATGACAGAGGCTCACCTTTTGCCCCAGTGCACATATCACCAAATGCTTAAGAAGACTTTTTCAAAATTTGGGGCTGACTCACAGCAGATATTTAAGCTATATTTTTTTAAATGGCAACTAACTTTATAAGTTTATTGTATTTCTTAGTCCATTTTCCAACTTAAAACTTAAAAATGGACTGAATTAAAAAGGCCATAAAGGGATGATGTATAGGCACTTTTAGTCTGTATAGATTCCAAAGAGGCAGTCCCTAGACCAGTGATGGCAAACCTTTTAGCGGCCAAGTGCCCAAACTGCAACCCAATACCCCCTTTATTTATCGTGAGGTGCCAACCAAAAACTAAAGCAGTAACTTTTTGCTTCCTGTTCTTCAACAACTTTTGATCACATTGGCCTCCTGAAGGCAAGATGGAAAATTTACATCACTTTTGCTTCTTTCCAGTGTCCCTCTGTACACAGAGAATCGTGGGGCCAGGAGAAGGTCCTCCAAAGATAATTCGGCCCTGTCTACTCTCTTCTCCCTCTTCCTACGGTCCCAATTAGCGAAGTAAGTATCACATTAACCCCTTTCCGACATTTGACGTAATAGTACTGCATTTCTTTTTAAAGGGGGGCTCTGCTAGACATTTCTTTTTAAAGGGGGGCTCTGCTGGACATTTCTTTTTTAAAGGAGGGCTCTGCTGGACATTTTCTTTATAAAGGGGGATTCTGTTGGACATTTCTTCATGAAAGGGTGATCTGCAGGACATTTCTTTATAAAAGGGTCTCTGCTTGTACATTTCTTTATAAAGGGGGACCCTGCTGGACATTTCTTTTTAGGGGGCTCTCCTTGAAATTTATTTTAAAAGGGGGTCGCTGCAGGACCTTTCTTTTTAAAGGGGGTGCTATGCTGGACATTTCTTTTTAAAAGGGGGAACTGCTGGACATTTTATTGAGGAGTAGTTGCTGCATTTGTCACCCTAGGCTTATACTCAGGTGAATAAGTTTTCCCATTTTTTGTGGCAAAATTAGGTGCCTCAACTTATACTGGGGTCAGCTTATACTCAAGTATAAACAGTAAGTATCTATTTTAAGTGATATTTAAAGTTATCCATATAACTACAATCCTGCTACAACCACTTTTTAAAGACACTGGTAGAAATCTAGATGTTATTGACGGGTGGTTGATTCCAAACAAGCAATGTGGAAGGAAATTGAAAAATATGAACAAGAATAATAAATCATAGAGGATGTTAACCAAAAATTTACAAATCTTCATGATGAGGTTAATAGTAAGATAGCTCACTTTATCAAGCAGATGAGGTATTAAAAGTTCCCATGGGATGAACTTCTCTCCAAATGTATAATTCTAATTGAATTGTTGGAAATGGTTATTCCCATGCACTTAATTCAGTTTCCCTATCTTTCAGAAAAATGATCTCAAAGGACTTGTTTCTTCCAGAAAGTTAAAAGGAAGTGTCTGACTGCAGCAACATAACTGTATGCTGTTTAGATTTTGGCAATTATCAGACACTAATGTACTTCTATAAAAGTTGAGATCACGGGAAGTAGTTATTTTCAGTTAGTAAGTATACTAAATTTAGCATGTTCTCAGACTGATATAAATAATAACACGGAACATAATTTTGCATCCTAGAATTTATAATTAGCTATCATCAATCAGCTATAATCTATGGGTTAACCGGCACAACCTGCTCAGATTCCCTGCAGCATAACCACTGGAAAAAGAATTCTGCATAACTATGGCTAGCTTATTAAAAATAAAAATAGGCAGTGCCTAGATCACATACTGCTGCTCTATACTTCATGTTCCCTATCGCAACACAAAGGAAATAAATGGAAATGCCTGCATAAATGCTGTCTCGTCTATTGACTGGCTGATCAACTAGACTTGGAAAGCAGCGGGGAATAAAAGTTCCCCTTACTCCCACCACAAATCCATTTAACGGAAATCTTGCATGTGTTAATTGTAGTAAAAGATGGTAGTTACATCTGCACTATTGCCAGTTTTTACCCCTCAATACTACAAGCACCCTAGATGTAGTCTCTAAAGCCATACGCGCTGAAGAGAGCATGGGCTGATTCACGCTCAGATGTTGGATGGGGAGCGTCATGTTAGGCTCCTCTATCCTGGACTATCTAGAACCTAGATCATATTGTATCATATTACATTCAAATCGTATCATGGTTAGGTTATGCACACACAGCTGTGTGCACAATGAGGCCACAAACGGGAAAGTTTGCTACCTGTTTCAGCCAGGTGTAGATGGTAGGCGCGAATGCTACTCACCCCTCCTATCTGCAAAGGAGACCCCGTACATAATAGACCTCAATGAGGGCTATGAGCTAGCTGCAAGGAGTGCAGGTACATAATAGCCCTCATTCACGATCGTGTGCAAGTGAGCTAGGGAATGTAAGATATAGGCAGTTAAAAACACAGGGGGAAATATTTTTTATCTACATCTCATCAAAGCTCTGTTTGTTTTTAACTGCATCCATCCCAGGTTTTGAAAGATGAGATTTGTATCTTCAATATGAAGCTTGGCTCTAGGTACTATAGAGCCCAAGTTCCAGGCATCCGAATCCCCTTTGAGCCTCTAAAAGTGACTCACCTCAGGCAAAAAGCCTTTTATTGGTTCATTTGTATATGACTTTAGAGGAGATTTATTTTAGAGATAAACAGGCAATATTTAAGATTAAAGAGAAAAATCTATAAATATTTCCTACCCTTCCTGAGGAGGTTGGTAGTGTAGTGTAAAAGCTGCTTAACTTCTATGAGACTTCGAAGTCAACTTACAGAAAAGCTAAAGGTTAGTACAAGGTTTTTGTTGTTTTTTTTTTAGGTGTCGTGGCTGTGTATATAGGTGAGGCTGTGTATAGAGGGAAGAAGTTTATACAGGGGGGCTGCATAAATAGGGGAGGCTATGTATACAGGGTGGAGGCTGTGTATACAGGGGGGAGCTGTGTATACAGGGTGGGCTGTGTATACAGGGGTAGGCTGTGTATACTGGGGGAAGCCGTGTATACAGGGGGAAGCCTTGTGAACAAGGGGAGGCTGTGTACTACTGGGGAGAGGATAAATATATATTGTGAGTGCTGTATATACTATAATTTATTCGGGTGACTATATAAAAGGATGTTTTATGTGGGGAATAGTGTGTTCAGTAATGTTGTGAGGATAATATAAATTAGGAACATGCTCCATTATACTGTAGGTAACTGTGGTATTTTTAGGGGTGCAGTGTGGAGTTGTGCTGCATAGAGCTGAAAACGTTTGACTATGAAAAACCATGGCCAGGAGAAGTCCTCTTCCTGATGGAGTAGATCATCACCTGTAAGGTACTAGATGTCACTTATGTCTGTATCACTGACTGACTGCTAGTGTGTAAGGTAGCATCATCGGGTGCGGGGGAGGGCAGCATTTTCAAGTTTTGCCTCAGGCAGCAAAACAATACAGAGCAGTTAAGAGCAATACAGAGCAGCTAAGAGGTACTTGCATCAGTCCAGTGTGATCAATTATTTATCCACATCCATATGTATTAAAAAATAAGATCACTTTAATTTAGTGGTCCATATATTTTATATTCCCTAACCACAAGAAATATCGTAAGAAATATCTACAAAACAGAATTAGATTTTATTGGCATGTTTAGTTTTCCTAATGCAAGACCTTATGTTCCTACGTACATTTGGTATTCTGCTGTGTTCCATTATACAAGCCGCTCATGCCTATGTATGTATTGCCTGCTATTGCTGCCCCCACAATACTATTTATAACCCTCAGTCACCAGTGGAGCTGGATAAAAGAATAAGTGTTGGTGGAAACTTTCTTTGTATTAGTCAAATCTACTGTAAAAGTCAGTATTGTGTCCTACAGAAAGAGCAGATACGAGCAGGTTCATATCTGATATTTCTGACGGTTCACTCCTAGAGGGGGTTATGTCTCACACTTGTTTGTTTTGTTCGATTATCCAGATACTCTGAGTAGACTTCACCTTGCTGTCATTGAAGGGCATTTTACTTTGAGAATGTGTAAAGCTAAAGTAAAAGTTAGTATAAGACCCATGGCTTTAAAGGATTCTAACATCTATTTTTTTCCTTAAAAATCCTTGGGTACTCTATGGAACCAACAATAGAGCAGCCGTTGACATTCTGAATGATTCCAGATTTAAGCCACTTTACCAATGTGGAGCCAGACAACTGTATTCAGTGTGGGACATTTATCATACACCAGCACTCCATTTCAGGCCTGAATATTTGCAGGCTATAGCTAGTGCTCAGATGTGAGGCAGGAACACCCTGCACTGGCCCCCTCCGCCATCTCCGCGACCCCCCCTCTCTACACCCAAATGGCATAAAGGGGGAAATAATGTCAATTACTAGCAGTCATGTTTTCCCTGTATTAGATGTTATTTGTTGGCAGATCTTCTCTTCTTTCAGTGTGTGGTTTTACAAGACACTTTCATTGCCTTTAGAAACACAAAGCCAGCGCAAGGGGTGGGCCTCTGCCCGATTGTATTTCCATATGTGATTGAACCGAGGCCTGTTCCCGTGCGCTTGCTTTGCAGCACCCAGTGTTTTGCATTGTTTAAATGAAAACGCAATGCAAGTGTCCCAAGTATCTGCACCTTAAAGGAGACCTGTCACCCTCAAAAACGGTACTAAAGTAAGCAGATCTTAGTGCTAAAACAAACGCTAACAAACACTGCTGCGATGTACACTGGAAACGTATTCATGAGGGGGCAGGATTAGGGGCGGGATTAGGGGCGGTGACTGCCACATAATGCACGGTAGTCACCTCTGGCCTATGGAGAGGGTGGGGGGCCTCCGGCGTTTCCAGTGTACAGTGCAGCAGTATTTGTTAGCGTTATCGGAGGTTTCCAATAACGCTAGCATGGTAACTCTGCTGAGTTTCTTTAGTACTAGGAGCTGCTTACTTTAAGTAAGCAGCTCCTAGTGCCGTTTATGAGGGTGACAGGTCCTCTTTAAGTCCTTTTATAGTTTATACTGATGCAACCCATCTGTATTGCAGATGTACATTACATAGCAATATAGGTGGTTCCCGAGTTACATACAAGATAGGTTCTGTAGGTATGTTCTTAAGTGGAATTTGTATGTAAGTCAGAACTGTATATTTTATAATTGTAACTCCAGACAAATTTCTTTTTGGTCTCTGTGACAATTGGATTTAAAAAATGTTAGGTTGTCGGGTTATAGCTGTTTATTGTAGCCTAAGGCTAAAGTACAGAAAATTACTAACATCCAGAGATCTGCTTGTTACTAGGGATTCTCTGTAAGTCTGGTGTTCTTAAGTAAGGGACCATCTTGAATCAGCAAAACAAAAGCTATCAAATAGCCATTGAAAAAGTTAAACTACAGTTGACTGAACATGTTTACTTCATTTGCTATCTGGTAAATAAAACTTGGCTACATTTGTAGATCTTCTCTTTATATTAGATCCAGTCTCTAAATTACATGATATTTTTACCTTTAGTTAATAATTTAAATAAAGCAATTGTCCTTTATAACAAATCACTGCTGAGAAGTAGTTTAGTGTAGAAGGTATCACTCAAAAGAAAGGTCTAGTGGAGAATGTGAACTGTGTCCTCGGTATCTAAGGGCAGGTGATCAGATAGGCCCTTGGCCGCAAAGGTTATTTTAGATACATATGGTACCATATACTCATTGGTTATCTGGTCAATACATGAAAACATTTTAACCCCATAATGACCAGTCCTTTTTTCATTTTAATTTTTCACTCCCCACCTTCAAAAATCCATAACTTTTTAATTTTTCCATTTAAAGAGCTGTGTGAGGGCTTGTTTTCTGCGTAACAAATTGCACTTCATAGTGACGGTATTTAATATTCATATAAGTGACACACTGGCGCAACTATGATTATATATGGTTAGATACTATTTAATAAAAAACGGTATTGCCTTCGCTGGTACGGGTAGTGTGTCTCACCAATACTGGAATAGAAAATGCTCAAAAGTCACTAGGTACACACTAGGTACACACTAGATTATTGGTATTTAATATTCCATACCTTGTACTGGGAAGCAGGAAAAGAATTCCAAATGCTGTGAAATTGGTGAAAAAATGCACTTGCGCCATATTCTTGCAGGCTTGGATTTTACAGCTTTCACTGTGTGCCCCAAATGGCATGTCTACTCTATTCTTTGGGTCAGTGTGATTACAAGAAAACCACATTTATATAGGTTTAATAATGTTTTCATACATTTACAAAAATTAAAACCTACTGTACAAAAAGAAAAATCTTAATTTTTCCATCTTCTGGCACTAACCTTTTTCATACTTCAGTCTACGGAGCTGTGGGTGTTGTAATTTTTTTCAAGTTTTAATGACATTTTTAGTACTACCATTTTGAGGACTGTACAGCCATTTGATCACTTTATAGAATTTTTTATATTTTGCAAAATGGCAGAAAAGTAGCATTTTCGACTTTGGGCGCTATTTTCCGTTATGGGGTTAAATGCTAGAAATAACCTTTATTATAATTTAATAGATTGGACATGTTTATGATCTTTACTGTTTATTTACCATATATCAGTTCTAGCAAAAGGGGAATGATTTGAATCTTTAGATTAGATGCAAATCGCACTATGTAATATATTGTACATTGAGTAAAAAGAGACAGCCTTAGTTATTTGTGTGACCCAAGGCTGTCATAGCAACGGATCACCGTTTCCCGAAGACATCACGGTGAGCGATGATCCGAACAAAGATGGTGACGGGAGCAATAGGCACCAAACACTTTCTGGGTATGGAGACGGTTCAGCAGCTGCCTCGGTAAGGGGTTAATTTAAGTATATATTACTTGGCATCCCGATTGCAACAAGTAGTTGAGTGAAAGAAACAGAAAACATATGAACTCCTATTAAAGAGGACCTTTCACCCTCTGAGAGATTTTCTGGAATCCATTGGCCAGGTTCTTCATATGACAATAAAGGTGAAAGCTAAATTTTGGCACCCGGTACCTTGCATTAATTATTAGGCCCTATATATGGTAATACTTAAATATAAATATCTGTATAGAAAGCAAGTTAGAAAGTCTGGCCTTTTTTTTTACCAAATGTGGTACTAAATGTTTTGATTTAATTGCATAGTATGATTTCTAATTACATTTTATTCACATTTTTATTTTGTATTTACTTATTTTTAATTCATTAACATTTTTTTTAATCTTATTTTTATAGTTTATTCTTTGTATTTGTCCTGCCCCTTCTTCTTCCTCCATGTTCTTGTGTGAGGAGATGGGTGAGTAGGTATAGGAAGAATATATATACCGTATATACTCGTGTATAAGCCGAGTTTTTCAGCACAAAAAATGTGCTGAAAAACCTCACTTCGGCTTATACACGAGTCAATTAAAAAAATAAATTGTAATACTCACCCTCCGGTGCCCGGATCCACCGGCGGCGTCTCCCAATACCCGGCGGCGGCTCCCGAAGTTCAGCACATTAAATAAATTAACTTAGTTCTCACCTTCCGGCGATACTCACCCCCGATGCACGGCGTCGGCTTCCGATCCTCGTTGGTGGCTCTCGATCCCCGGCTGCGGATGTCTTCTTTCTTCTTTTGCCGGCGGAGTCGCGTCCATGCGATCTCCCCGCCGGCGCTTACTATGATGCAGCGGTGTGACGTCATCAGCGGCGACACCGCCGCATCATAGTGAGCGCCGCCGGGGAGATCGCATGACGCGCCTCCGCCGCAAGAGAAGACAGAAACGCTGCCGGGGATCGAGAGCCACCGCAGAGGATCGGGGTGAGTATCGCCGGAAGGTGAGAATTAAGTTTATTTTTTTAAATGGCTCAACATACATGGAGGCAGGACTGGCAGGCTGTATACATGAGGGGAGCTGTACTGGGCAGGCTGAGGTGTATACATGAGGGGGCCAGGCTGGCAGCTTGATGAAACCATGAGGGGGGCAGGCTGGTATACATGAGGGGGCAGGCTGGCAGGCTGTATACAGGGGCATGCTGCGGTGTAAGCATAAGGCAGGCTGGCAGGCTGTATACATGAGGGGGCAGGCTTTATACATTAGGGGGCAGGCGTATACTGAGGGGCAGCTGGCGGCTGTATACATGAGGGGGCATGCTGTAACACTGAGGGGCAGGCTGGCAGGCTTTATACATGAGGGGGACAGGCTGGCAGGTTGTTACATGGGGGAATGCTGGCAGGCTGTATACATATGAGGCAGCTTGCTGTATACATTAGGGGGCAGGCTGGGCTGTATCACTTAGGGGGGCAGGCTGTATACCACTTAGGGCTGGCTGTATACTACAACCCGCGGCTATACTCGAGTCAATAGGTTTTCCCAGTTTTTGGTGGTAAAATTAGGGGTCTCGGCTTATACTCGGGTCGGCTTATACTCGAGTATATACGGTAAATGCTTCTTGGAAACTGTTATGTTTTATTGTTTATATAATTGTTTGGATAGAAAGAAGGAGTGATTTTCAAAGATGACTGCAACAATACATATGATATTTTGTAAAACTTAAATAAAAATAATAATAATAAAAAAATTGGCACCAACAAGTCATGTTGTCCTGACCAAGGTATTCAGAAACAGAGCTTATGTTGCAAACATAAGATGACCGAAAGCTACAACGCAGCATTTGCTATAATGTAAGTATGTAAATCAGTGGAAGATTTTAATACAAGTAAATATATTCCTCTGAAAGGAAAATGAAAGGAGATCCTCCTTTGAAGAACTTTTTCCTAGAGAAAATCTTACATCCCCAGTTTCCCTGCTTAAAGGAATCAGGGACATCTGGCCTACCTTCATATTCATTATAGTCCTTTATCCTGACCTTTTCTAAAGTTTCTATCTTTACTGTTTTTCTCAACAACCTTGTTAAGAAGTACAGCCTGTTGTATGTGACCTGAATGTTATCTGGTTTTGCAGGTTGCCCAGTGATGCTGTTGCTGATAAGTATGTATTGTACTTAGGAAATACAACACTGTAGACATGACTACTAGCATGACTGCAATTAAACGTGCTATGGAGAGTTCATTCTGTAGAATCAGGGTATGTTCACCTCAGTTTTCACTTGATTTTTCTTATTATTTTCCTATTTCCCATGGCTTATAGGCTGATCAGCTAAAACATTATAGCAATTTGGATTCAAATTGAAAATAAATGTTTGTGAGTTCAAGGTATGTACATAGCCTCTAAATTCCCTGGATCAGGAACATAAAGAGACAAATTCCATGTTGCGGATCGCGGGTGCACCCGTGCTCTGCTGCTTGCTGGTTCCCGACTCCCTGCCCTCACTTACCTCTCCTGGCTCCTGTCTGTGCTCCGGCTCCCGGCGTGTAGGCCGCAAGCTCTTTCCCTGCATGCGCGCGCGGACTTCGCAAGCCTTAAAGGGCCAGCGTCCTAGAGATTGGCTCCTGCTAATCTGGCTCGCCCTTATAATCCAGAACCTCTCTTCATTCCCTGCCGGAACTTCTCCTAGGATCTCCTATGGTTTCCATGCCAGGCTTCCCTAAGCCGTTCCTGTGGAAGAGAAACCCCATTATCATTTCCAGATGCTTTCCTGCGTTCCTGTGTGTCTCCAGCGTTCCCATACGCTCCTGGTGTGTCCTGTCTTCCAGCGTTTCCAGACGCTTTCATGTATCCTGTCTCCAGCATTCCCATACGCTCCTGGTGTTCCTGTCTCCAGTGTTACCAGTGTTCCTCCGTGTTCCTGTCTGCAACGTTACCAGGGTACCTCCGCGTGCTCCTGCCATCCGGTCTCAAGTCTTCAGTCTGCCTCTGTGCTTCCTGCTGTGCCTTACAGGGTTCCAGTCCAGCGGTGTCTGCAGTCCGTGCCAGCGTTACCAGTGTTCCTCTGTGTTGCTTCTGTCATTCCAAGCTTGGACTGTTTCCTGCACATCCCTGTACCTTGGCTGCCACCGCGGTCCTCATACCATCTCCCGCAGTGGTCCAGAGGGTCCTCTGGTCCACAGACTCCTCCCTGCGGACTCTTCCCATAGAGACTTTTAGTTCTGTTGTCTGTGTGACCCGTAACACATATTCCTTCCTCAGGTAACATATTCACACACCCAGTCATCATATGATAGAAAACATGATTCATCAGAGCAGACATTGCATCATAGTACAATTCTAAAGCTTATCTGCCCATTACTGTTTAATAAAATGCTGTGTTGCTTCTACACCAGAAATAATTAGACAACCACTAAAAGCTTTAACTTTTGTCTCATCAGTACAAGTCTTAGGGATCATCAAGATGTTTTTTGGCAAAACTGAGGAGCCCTTATTTTCTTGCTCAGTACTGGTTTTCGTCTTGGAATTCTGCCATGCAGGCCATTTGTGCCCAGTTTCTTTCTTATGGTGGAGTCATGGTAGTCTCATAGTCTAGAGCTGTTATGCCGAATCGGGAACTGATAGACTTTTTGTGATAAATGAAATCATGAATTCTGCCATCTACTTAACATATCCTGAAGAATGTCAAGTCATCTCTTCCTGCACTCTAGCTGAAGCATACTTGAATTATCCAGCAGGACAGTGCTCCAGGTCCATATCTGAATGGCTTAAATTAAAGTCTTTGGAGCGACCTTGTCAAAGTCCTTACTTCAATCTCATGGAAATGATTTGGTATGACCTTAAAAAGTAATGCACGATCAGAAACCCTCCAACGTGGTTGAATTGCAACAATTCTGCAAAGATGGGTAGGTCAAAATTCCTGCAGAGCATTGTAAAAGACTCACTGGAAGTTCTCGCTAACGCTTGATTGCAGTTGTTGCTGGTAATGGATGGTAACCTGTTATTAGCTTTAGGGGGAAATTTTTTCACACAGGGCCCCACAAGTTTGGATTACATTTTCCCATAATAATAAAGACCTTCATTAAGAAATCAGGAAGGAGCAAATACTTTTTCATACCACCACGGTACAACTGTATCCCACAAAGCCTGACGTTTTACAGAGCCTCAGATCCAGTTGCCTGTATGTGGACAAAACCTGCTGTTTACTTTATCCTGTAGTGTAATATAAACCAAATTTATATAGTTTTTCTTAAAATGGTTTACCAGGTTACTGTTCCTAGTGGCCAGTCCAAGGAACTGCAACTCAGCTCCCATTCAACTGTTAGCCCCCCACCAATTTGATAATGATTACCATTAATCTAACCATTAAGTTCTAATACTTTTGCACAATGAAAACTTTTTTCTCACAAAAATTTAAAAGCCTTATACTCATAACCATATTATACAGGGAAGGCCATTTATATGGATACACCTAAATACAAATGCGATGGTTGGTAATATCAACTTCCTGTTTGTGGCACATTAGTATATGGGAGGGGGAAAACTTTTCAAGATGGGTGTTGACCATAGCGGCCATTTTGAAGTTGGTCATTTTGGATCCAACTTTATTTTTTTCCAGTGGGAAGAAGGTCACATCAAACATATTGAACATTTCACAAGAAAAACAACTGTGTGCTTAGTTTTATTCTTTTATGAGTTATTTACAAGTTTTTTCTGCTTTGTCTTGCAGCACTGGGGACCTGGGTTCAAGTCCCAGGGTCAACATCTAAAAAGAGTTTGTATGTTCTCTCTGTGTTTTCTTGGGTTTCCTCCAGGTCCTCCAGTTTCCTCTCACACCCCAAAACATGCTGGTAGGTTGATTAGATTGTGAGCCCCATTGGACAGGAACCAATTTGGCAAGCTCTGTGCAGAGCTGCGTTATCTGTTTACGCTATATTATTATTCATATTATTATTCATTATTATTGTCAATGCAACCGTTAGCAACACTGCAGCAGGCCCGGCGCCAGCACCCGGCTAACCCGGGAAAGTGCCGGGGCCCCGGGGTACTGGAGGGGCCCACTCAGGACCCCGGGTCAGCAGGACATCTGCCCCGCTGCCCGGGAGGTTCCTCCCCTCTCTCATCGCAATCTGTGTCCTCCGGACACAGATCGCGATGAGTGCCTGTGCAGTTACTGCATTCCCCGGCAGGAGCTGCAGAGGCTTTAGGACCTGTAATGACATCATGGTCACATGACCTGCCAGGGAAAGCAGTGATAACACAGACCTGCATCTGTGAGGAGGAGACATGACAGGGGCCAAGGGGGAGAACAAGGGGGGCTGTGTGTATACAGGAGGGGGTGGGGCAGTGTGTATACAGGAGGAGGGGGGGCAGTGTGTATACAGGAGGGGCAGTGTGTATACAGGGGGGTCAGTGTGTATACAGGGGTAGGGGGGCAGTGTGTATACAGGGGGAGGGGGGCAGTGTGTATACAGGAGGATGGGGGCAGTGTGTATACAGGAGGATGGGGGCAGTGTGTATACAGGGGGGGCAGTGTGACTACTGGAGGGGGCCCACTAGAGCTCTGTCGCCCAGGGGCCCACTAAAACCTGGAGCCGGCCTTGCACTGCAGAATAAATGCTAGCACAGGCTTACAGTATCCGTTTCATTCGCCTTCAGATGACCCCAAAGATAAAAGTCTAAGGGGGTCAGATCTGGTGACTTTGGTAGCCATTTAACTGTCCCATGACGACCAATCAACTTTCCAGAAAACTGTTCATGTACGAATGCTCAGACCTGAAACCTATAATGTGGTGGTGCACCATCTTCCATTGATGAAGAATGGCCCCACTATGCTTGTACCCCATATACCACACCATAACATAAATTTTTGTGTTCCAATAGTCTTGGAGGGATCTATCCACTGTGGGTTAATGTCAGACCAATAACTGTGTTTTTTTTGTTAACTTCACCATTCACAAAAAAAGTTTGCTTTATCACTGAGCATAATGGGGCTTATTTACTAAGGGTCGCGGATCGCACTTCAGTCGAACTTTCAGACGTTTTCAGGGGTTTGCACGGCTTAAATAGGGGTTTAACAGGGTCTGCGCTGACATTGTGTTGCACGCGATTGGATTTTGGCGCAGCTGCTCTGGCGTCATGCAACAGAAATTGGGGGGGCGATCCAAGTGATTCGGACTGATCGTGGGATTTAACTTTCAAATTGTGTCGGAAGACAATGCACTTACATGCACCAGGAAGAAGAAGGTGAACTCCGGCAGACCTGAGCGGGGAAGCGACACATGCATGATATCGGGCGCACGATCTTTCTCTTCTCTTTGTCGGACAGGTAAGTAAATGTGCCCCAATGTTCTCTGTAAACTGAGGGTCCTGTTTAATTTTTGTTTTGTCCATTCTTCAAATTCAGTGCGCTGATCTGGGCCATCCTCGTTGAGATGCTGCAGCAGCTGGATTTTGTAAAGTGTCATTTGTGAGTAGTTTATATCTGCTGAAGGGTTGTTCGACTGATTCCACTCTCCAGAGACATCCAGGGAAGGGCTGCGCTGTGGGCTCTTCCTGAAGAAGCTAGGACAGCCACTGATGTTTCTTCATTTGTAACACTGTTTCATTAGGTTTTGCACGCAGTTTGCTGACTGTAGTATGGGAAAAGGGTGGTCTTGTAGGGTGTCTTGCATTGAAATCTGCTGCAATGGCTTGGGTACTTCATTCACAAGATATCAACACAATTTCTATCTGCTCCTCATGTGTTAACCTCTGCAGCATGTCAATGGCTGTACACAAGGAGACAACAAAATTTGATCACGGTCCAGCCAAATTTTAGACACGATTCATCTTTATTTTGGTAACATTACCAATAAATTGCCATACTGGAGTGCATAAAAGTCAATGCATTTCAAGCGGAGTACCTGCTCTTAAAGGGGTTTTCCCACAAAAGAAAATTCTCACATTTCAATCCCCTAGTGATGTTAACACAATAAAGATCATTTTAACCCCTTACTTTACAATTTTACTCTGCTGTTTTAGCTCCTATCACTCCCTAGGCTAGTCATTGTAAGATTCCAGGGTGTGGGCAGGACCTCTCTAAGCAGACACATTATAATCCATCCAGTTCTGTGGGGTGACATTGTGGTTACATTATCAGCGGACAGGTGTGTATACACTTTCATCTGGTTTCTGAAATTGTACTAGTATCTGACAAAACAAGAGGTGAGACAGATCAGAGATACATGAGATTACACAGAGGCTGACAGACTTTTACAGTGTTACACTGTAGCTCCGGTACATCTCACAGATATGTGCCTGCCTCCAAATCACTTATCTCTTTGTAGTTTGCAGCCTCTCTCTCTGCTTACGATCTCCTGGCAGGAAGTAATCAGTGAGTGTCTCTGAGCTCCGTGCAGGGGGCATGGCTACAGGCAGACAACACAGAAACGTCATCTACACAATCTCACACAGGAATACAAGATGGCGCCCGACCCTAAGTCAGAAGTTACAGGGTCGTTTCTAGGGGCAACTGAAATTGTGTACACCAGGACTGATAGAGAAAGGTTGGACTTTTATCTGTGAAATACTGCATTTTTGTTAATAACAGTGAATTGGAGAATGTGTGAATTTTGTTATCCTGAGTACATATAAGAAACTTGTCTTTGTGGGAATACCCCTTTAATCATGACTACATATAATGGTGATCTGCTATTTACACTGATATCTACAAACATTTAAAAACCCCACGATCCGCCATCTCCCCTCCCATACACAAATGCCATTTCTGGTTCAGTCATGAATATTCAAGCAAGATCTACTCATATCAAATGGAGATCGGCCACTATTCTAACTATAATCAATACACGTATACTTTAAGACATAAAACATCATGTGTTAAGATAACATGGAACGTGACTTGCAGCAAAGTCAACTTGATTCTTGGCATTATGACAACTAAGTAAAAATAAACAAAATAAAAACTTGAATGCATACACAGAGATGAGACTATTTTGAGCAAAGGCCTGAGCAAGAGATCGTAAAGTAAAATTACTGGTAAATTGTCGTATGGAGAATCAGTATAAAGAAGTTGTATAGTACCACTTGCTTTTTTAAAAATATTAGTAATGTGAATTTTTACAATAATGATACATAATGGGGCACATTTACTTACCTGGTCCCTGAGCGATCCCCGAGGTGCATTGCCTGACGAGGATGAAGTCTTCTGCAATTCAACGAGATTGTGTGGCCAAGATCC
Source organism: Engystomops pustulosus (assembly GCA_019512145.1). Taxonomy (NCBI): domain Eukaryota; kingdom Metazoa; phylum Chordata; class Amphibia; order Anura; family Leptodactylidae; genus Engystomops; species Engystomops pustulosus. The sequence continues at coordinate 170,494,325 of CM033641.1, forward strand.
TGCATGTGTTGCTTCCCCGCTTAGGTCCGCCGGAGTTCACCTTCTTCTTCCCGGTGTATGTGAGTGCATGTCTTGCGACACAATTTGACTTACTTCACTTCTCTTCTACATTAATGTATGGCGCTATTGTTGGCAGATGCAATGTCATGAAATAATGCACTGCTCTATTGCTAGTGAGTGTTAGCACAGAAATAAAGTAAAGGAAAAGAGGACTGCAATGTGGTGGAAAGGGGAAGGTGAGTATTGTATTTTTTTTTTTTACAGAATTTGGCCGCAGCTCGGGACCAGATGCCCCACAGCCCAGTCTTGGGCCACGGCCCATGGTTGGAGAACACTGCTCTACTGGACACAAGGAGAAGCATGTAAATAACTCATGAAAGAATAAAGTTATGTTAAAACCAAGAACACCATTATTTTTCTTGTGACATTCTCAATAGGTTTGATGTGTTACATGACCCTCTTCCAATTGGAAAAGTTGTATCCAAAATGTCAGACTTCAAAATCGCCACCATGGTCAACACCCATCTTGAAAAGTTTTCCCCCTCCCATATACTAATGTGCCACAAACAGGAAGTTCATATCACCAATCATTCCCATTTTATTTAGGTGTATCCATATAAATGGCCCACTGCATATTTTACCAACGGTATTATGAATATTATGAATAAAGGTATTTCTGCAGGAAAACCTGAGATTTTTATTATTCAAGGCAGCTACCATCAGCATCCCACAATTGCTTTTATTGGGGTGGTGATTCCTGATATAGAGGGAGCCCCTGCTTCCAAAAATCATGGATTTCACTCTTGCTTTAAAGTATTTCAGATTCTGGATGTAAATTTATAATGGGTTAAAGCCATTTAAGGGTTACCATAATAGGAATATGGATGGTTAGTAATGAGTTAATATAAATGTAAATACCAAATTCACTGGTGTCCTTTTTATCCTATCAAAATGTTTTACTGTAAATAAGGTGATCGGTAAAATGATAATCATAACAAGCCACATTTTTCCTAAACAGCTTTTTGAACAATGCTTGTCATTTTGAAAACAAATAAATGTAATCTGTGTACACAATAACATAGGTAGTAAGTCAGCTGAAGAGTATGGAGGTCATTTAGATGAACACCATCCAGTGAAGACCAGCAATGAAGGACCAAGGAGTATAGTAAACACAGAGCCATATTTAACACAGGGGCGCTGGCCATTTGGAGCAGGAGGGGTCCCCCCATGCCTACCTGCTCCAAATTATACAAAAATAAAATGTATCCACACCTGGCAGGGGCCAGCTGGGAGGACGCTGTAGGAGTATGGGAATGGTAAGTGGTTTTATTATTTTACAAACTTGTATTGTATAGATTTAATCTCTCTATGAATGTAACACTGTATATATATATAGTAATTACTAGGGGTCACTGAGTATATGTATGATTTGGGATAATATATATATATATATATATATATATATATATATATATATATATATATATATATATATATATATAAATATATATACTATTAACTTGGGGGCATGGCACTGAATATAATATAATTCATGGAGAATCATTGTATTTAATATACTTAATTTGGGGAGAGGGCACACAGTTTATCTAATAATTTATTGGGGGGGATTTCATATTGTTAAAAAAACATACTCCGACAGAAGTCATTAAGATTTTTCCTGTTGATTGACCTGAGTAAACAGTGCATTCTATTTGTATGCTTGCAGGTATAAGACTATTTACACTAAGTTCTGGGAAGCAGAAACATTAGCTTTTTTGCATGACAATGCTCGTGAGTTTTGTTCATGTGCAAACTCCTTGTCTATTAAAGGGCCAGTGAATAGTAATTGCCCCGATCAGTGTCCAATTACCCTAGGTTATAATTCAGCATCATGTCTATTTCATATGGTGACAACACACTGCTTGTCTTAACCTGGGCTCTATATGATCATTATTCAAGTCCCCTACCGGGGTACAGTAGCCTGGAAATACATACTCCTAATAGTCAATAAACACCCAGCAATCAGCTGTGATATACAATCAGAGTAGAAGGAACACTGCTCCATTCAAAGTGTATCCGTGAACTGGCTACACTTATTCCCTTCTATACAAACAGCCAATACCCTATGGAGAGAGGTGTGTTCTTCCAGCTTCAATAGCACTGTATGGCAGCTGTCCAGCAGGTTGTGATGTGTGTCACAACCCTACTGATTAACTACTAAGGACCTACCTTCTAAATAGATTTCCAAGTATGCAAGGCTTGTATATACAAAGCAGGATTTTTTTGGCTGATATTATATCTTTACCCCTCTAAGATCCCAACATAAAAGACCTGATGATATAAAATCTTCTACTGGTCCTGACTAGTTTTAGAAAGGTACTAAAAGGACATGGATGGACCTTGAATTTCAAACTGTACTGAAACAATGAGGGACAGGTAGCCATTTTTCATGACAGTTGTTTGGCGAAGACTCACTTTCTTCTCTTGGGTTCTGGACTAACAACATTTTTGTAATTAGATATTTATTTTATTAAAATATTGATATTGATAAAATATTAATTAAAATATTGATAGTGATTTTTTTGTTGCCAGACATATTCCTTGTAATAACTGCAATACAAGGGAGACTGCTTCAAGAGTGGGTGCAGTATAAGGGGCGTACTAAAAAAGGGGGTGTTTTAAGTTTAAGCTCCCCTTATAAGAGGATATTTTAAGAGGAGCTGCTGCAGGAAACATGGCATTATAATGAGGGTTGTAAAAGGGGGGCTTCTACAGGAAAGGGGGTATTATAAGGGGCAGCAAAAGGGGAGACCTCATTACAATGGACAAATACCTGAACGGACAGTACAAGGATCTCTCCAAAGATTTATACCTAGGCCTGCACCTGGAGGAGAGGCGATTCTACCATTGCCATAGACAAAGGTTCTTTACTGTACGAGCAGGAGGTTATTATGGCGGACTCTATGTACATGTTCAAGAGAGGCCCGGATGACTTTCTGGAGAGAAAAAATATCACGGGTTATGGGGATAAAACATTTATTTAATTCTTAAAGGTTGGACTTGATGGACTTGTGTCTTTTTCCAGCCTTATATGCTATGATACTATGAAGAAAGTGGGCAGTTTAAAGGAGGTTGTAAAGGAATATTATGTATTGTGGGAGCCATATGTGGCAGGGATTTTATTTTTTTTTCTGGCACACAAAGCGTTGGGGTTAGGCACAGGGTAAAGGAGGGGCATACAGTCTTATATATGTTGCTATGATGTACTCTGAGTGCTCCGTGAAATAGACTGACCACACCTGTGTGAATCTGTAGAGAACAAATACTCTGGGATAGTCTAATAAATCTAATTGACTGTATATATTCACTATGTTTGACGACATTGTGAAATAAGATTTATCCCATGTCATCAGTTGAAACTAATGGCAGTACCAAGCGGAGATTTCACCGAGACAGAATGAAAGTTGTGGTGCAGGCCAGAAATTTGAGGCCATGTTGTTTAAGGGCAGTGGAAGAACAGTGACAATGTTTAAGGGCTTTATCACATAAGTGAAAGGTGGCCATGGACCGCCTTTTTTGACTGCCAACATAAGGGTTCACTTAATCCAATACTTTAAAACGGATAAATGTATACAGTGGGGGGAATTCATTATTGCTAGAAAATTACGGATTTGCGCCAAAAAAGTCTAAAATGGCTTCCAACACATTTATGAAGGCTTTCAGACCACCTTTTAGCCTTTTTCCGACTTGTCTAAAAAAGGGGTGTAGCCTCATAAAAGGGGTTTGTTTTGGGGAAAGGGGGCATGGTCATATTGAAATCAATATTGTGGAACACTGTTTAGCTCTGCTTTTATCAAGTCTAAAAGTAGAACTCGTCTTATACTGTGACAGATTCATTATTACAATGATGAAACTGGTGCAGCACTTTACTAGTGTTCTCCAGCCCTGCACTGTCAAAGCCTGCAACACATTAATGAACTCCCCCCAGTGTGTCTGTTCTATTAAGAAATAAAACATGTCCTAGAGCAGTGATAGTAAACCTGTTAAAGACCAAGTGCCGAAACGACAACAAAAACCCAATTGTTTAACACAAAGTGCCAACATAACCATGTAACTTATTGTTTGCTGTTTTGTCACAGCTTTCAATCGTATCAGCATCCTGAGGACACCAATACAGTAATAAGAAGGAGGAAAAATTAAAGGGCCCAAGCCATTTTAATAAATCGGGTGGGCAGTGGTGCTCCAAAAACATTCAAAAGACTGTTTCACTGTTCCTGCCTAATGATATATATTATTCCTATGTCTTTAACTCCCCATGTATAACATTTTTAGGACACATTACAACAATCTTGCATGCAATGTGAAATATAGTGAGACTACTCTGCCAACTTGAATACCTGATGCATCTCAGCCAAAAAGTGACTTTTCTCAGCTCATTTTATATGAATTTGATGGTGATATACAGTAGGTGCTTGTAGTTTAGTGGGGTTAAAGCTGCTTATAGTATCCCTTTAAATCTTAAAAAATTGTCACCTCTTTAAACCATGATCATTTACATGTTTTAAAGGCATTCTGGGATTTAATCATATTCATTAAATAGCGATTATTCTGATAAATCACTTGCTCACAGTATGTAATCTTACAATACTATTAGAATAATTTTTAAATCTCTCTATAGGAAGCAGCATAGGGCAAGCTCTTGGTTATTACATTTGGAAGAGGTATAAGAAAACTGCAATTAGCTAAATCTGTTATTTTAATACAAATTGGATTTGTAATCCTTCTTAACTACATAATACCTTAGGGAGTGCCCTGGGTGTGCTGTGGAAACTATAACATCTTACAAGCCAACAACAAAGGGAAAGGGGATTTACTTGTATTTAGTAAAGAGAATGTCAAGTATTTTACTGCAGAAAAATGTATTTATAAAGTCTCAAATGATTTTACTAATATGGGCATATTAAAACTTGACAGCCAGTTAGCATTTATTCTATACACAGCGAAACTGCACTGTTTTTATCACTAAAATCAGTTGCAAAAGCCAGATGCAAAAGCCACAGTGCTCAGCCACTTTCGTTCCTATCACACAGCAGACAGATCTGATACAGCTCAATCCTCCTACCGAGCCTCCTACCTCCTCCGAAGTGTAATACACACTCACTGCTCAGTTTTTGCTCTCCAAAATCTAGCAGCGTTAGGAGATAAAATATGAGATCTTGCGATTAGTATTGAGCTGGGGCGTAACTACAGTGGTAGCTGCCATAGCAGCCCCTATGGGACCCACAGTGTCAGGGGGCCCCATCATCCAAGCTAATGCTAAAGAATGGAGGATGTGCACCATTTTATACATATTTTGCTGAACATTGTACAGCATAATATGTATATAACATATATATGATGTATATATGCTGTGTGTATGGTGTGTATATATGCTGTACGTCTTTATATGGCACTATATGTGGTTGTATATGTATTGTGTACGCTCATCAGCCACTTTATTAGGTACACCATGCTAGTAACGGGTTGGACCCCCTTTTGCCCACTTTCGCACACCCTCCAACCCCCTGTCAAACACTACAACCATGTGACGGACGGGCGGAAAGTGATCAGATGCAAAAAGGTTGAACGGAAAGCATTCTAGAGATTTTGAGTCACTATGTGAATGATGGCATCAAACCCGTTGCCGCACGATTTCGTCGCTGCACATCCATGATGCGAATCTCCCATTCCACCACATCCCAAACATGCTCTATTGGATTGAGATCTGGTGACTGTGGAGGCCATTTGAGTACAGTGAACTCATTGTCATATTCAAGAAACCAGTCTGAGATGATTCCAGCTTTATGACATGGCACATTATCCTGCTGAAAGTAGCCATCAGATGTTGGGTACATTGTGGTCATAAAGGGATGGACATGGTCAGCAACAATACTCAGGTAGGCTGTGGCGTTGCAACGATGCTTAATTGATACCAAGGGCCCTAAAGAGTGCCAAGAAAATATTCCCCACACCATGACACCACCACCACCAGCCTGAACCGTTGATACAAGGCAGGATGGATCCATGCTTTCATGTTGTTGATGCCAAATCTGACCCTACCATCCGAATGTCGCAGCAGAAATGAGACTCATCAGACCAGGCAACGTTTTTCCAATCTTCTAACTGTCCAATTTCGATGAGCTTGTGCAAATTGTAGCTCAGTTTCCTGTTCTAGCTGAAAGGAGTGGCACCGGTGTGGTCTTCTGCTGCTGTAGCCCATCTGCCTCAAAGTTCGACGTAGAGATGCTCTTCTGCCTACTTTGGTTGTAACGGGTGGGGATTGAGTCACTGTTGCCTTTCTATCAGCTCGAACCAGTCTGCCCATCTCCTCTGACCTTGGCATCAACAAGGCATTTCCGCCCACCGAACGCCGCTCACTGGATGTTTTTTTTTTCAGACATTCTCTGTAAACCCTAGAGATGGTTGTGCGTGAAAATCCCAGTAGATCAGCAGTTTCTGAAATACTCAGACCAGCCCTTCTGGCACCAACAGCCATGCCACGTTCAAAGGCACTCAAATCACCATTCTTCCCCATACTGATGCTCGGTTAGAACTGCAGGAGATTGTCTTGACCATGTCTACATGCCTAAATGCACTGAGTTGCCGCCATGTGATTGGCTGATTAGAAATTAAGTGTTGACGAGCAGTTGGACAGGTGTACCTAATAGAGTGGCCAGTGAGTGTATGTGTGTTATGCATAGAATAAAATATAATCAATAAATATAAATTACTAAAAATATTGACATAAAAAAAACCTGTGCAAAAAACATCTTGCAAAACAACAGAGACAACCTATCCTCCTTATGTCTTCCTTTCCACCCACTCACCTTTGTCCAGTTGGCATTGAATGATTGCCTTTATCGTGTCCATAATGTCCAGATAATGTTCACATGAGCTAATCCTCTATTCATCTCCAAAAGAAGTGCATCTGTTCCTCTATTTTATCATGTGACATCATTTTACTTCTGCTAATTTTATAAAATCTATTTTCCATGTTACTAAATGATTTTTCCAAAGTTCTGTCATTATTAATATCAATGACATATGATCTGAGAATACTCACAAACCGTATTTTATATCCTCTATATTTTCTTTTATATATTAACAATTATACACAGTTTACGTGAATGACTCAAAGTTTCTGTCTACTCTGAAAGAGAAATGTTGGGATATAAAGAAGAAACTATACAGAATACAGATGTAAGATTTGCTAGATAGGCCCCAAAGAGAAGGGATAAATTTAAATGGTTGCTGGTAATTTCTAATTTAGACCTAGTTCACATCTCCATTTGTCTTCAGTATTTTAATCCAAAAGCAGGTATGGATCATAACGGGTATGAACTTATCATTAAGAAGGGCTTCTCCTCCTCTATTTTCACTCCACTCCTGGTTTGGACATCAAAAACTGCATCTGAAAAAACGGAACATGTGGACGCACCCTCAGGCAGTATTCACTTTGAAATGCAATACAACAGCTGAGAAAAGGAGATTATCCTAATTACATCACTGTTAACATTGCATTTATAAAACACATGCATTACCATAGTAACAAGCATGTCAACACAAGTGTTTTGATAACTTTATGTTAACACCTGTAAACAATCCATTACCACATGTGTATTGTAAACGCTATGTGTGGCGCCTGACCACGGTCCAATAATTTATAGATGGTGGGTCTTCATTCCAACTCCCAGCCTGTGATGTCACTGAGTATGGAATGTTCACATGCTAACGGAATGCACCCCCACCCTCAGTGAGACATATTGTTTAGGTGAGCTGTTAAGAAAACTCATAATTCTTTCCAGAAAATGATTATAATTATGCAACCTTCATCAATTGACCATGAAACCTAGAAAAATAGATCATGCAGCATGACACCTAGAAACACAGTTCCATACACTGCATTATATGTTAAGTTCCTTATACCTTGTAAAAGTTTTAATTATTTCATATGGCCCAAGTTGGGTGTAAAAGATATATGTCTATATCTTGCATTCTTTAATAAAAGCTTTATTTTTTATCATATAAGATTTCATATAAGATTTCATATAAGATTTGGAGTCAGCATGCTTGTCTAGGTTATAGTTGTATGTGCAAGAAGCAGCAGAGTACATGTTGTATATATTTGTATGGCCTTCAAAGGTACATTATAATGTTATATGACTTGTAGTCTGTTATTCAAGCAATTTTCTAGCATTTTTCAGGCTTCATTACTAAGATTCTTGGGCAGCTCTCACCTAATGCCTACTCACTCCAGCCCCTTCCTCTTTGCATAAATTTATAAACTTCTTTAATGTAGGACCATTTAATATTGATCACCTATTGCAGTGGTGGCGAACCTATGGCACGGGTGCCAGAGGCGGCACTCAAAGACCTTTCTGTGGGCACCCGGGCCATCACTAAAGCACACCAGACAGAACTCAAAGAATCTTCCTGCAGTTCCAAGCAACTTAAAAGATGCTGCTTTCAGTTATAAATTTAAGTGATACGTACTTCGCTACCTAGGTATGTAGGAAGAGGGAGAATGAGTAGACAGGGCCAAATTATCTTTGGAAGACCTTCTGCTGTGTACAGAGGAAAGAAGCTAAAATCAAGTAAATTTTCCATCTTGTCTTCAGGAGGCCAATATAATCGAACGTTGTTGAAGAACAGGGAGCAATAAAATACTGCTTTAATTTTTGGTTGGCATATGGGGGGTCTTGTGTTGCAGTTTGGGCACTCGGCCGCTAAACGGTTCGCCATCACTGACCTATCGTATACAAAATCTCCTCAACATTATAATGACATACTATAAATAAATAAATAAATAAAATACACTCAGCATTCCTAATAATACTGCTGTAAATAGCCAGAAATAATTGTAAGCAAAATATGCCCTAGAATGCCCCTTCCCCCCACAATACCCTAACTCGTACTTAAAACATTCCTTATACATATTAAGCCCATTCTGACAGTACCAGTCAGTCCAGTGACAAACATGCTTGGCAGATTGTGCGTAAAATAATTTATAATCCAGCCAACAACTTTGGAAAAGGAACATTAAAATCATGGCCAACCTTAAGGTAATGGCAGAAGAATTGCATGCATTTATGTCAGGTCAGCCAGTTCAATTAAGCTGATGTAGGTTTGTCTAAACTGTTTATAGAGTTTGACAGATTGGAACAGAGGCCAAATATATTAAGGTGCCATCTTTTAAACACATTTGTCATTGTCTTTATTGGTTTACTTTGCGTAATAATGAATGAAAATAAAAGCACACCAACCAAAAATTCGAATGTACTCTGTAACCAGTCACATGCAACTGAAATTACTCTGATATCCAAATATTTATCCAATCCTCTTGTTGAGAACTTTACTTTATTGGACTCTTTAGAATAACTTGTATGTTTAAAAATATTAATACATTTTTCTTTATGTGGTATATGGTTAAAAAACTAAACAACCTACTACCTTACTAACAAGGGTCATGTTAGGCCTCATCCCTAACTAAACTTTAAAACATTCATACTGTATAATGATCTCATATGTGTAATGTTATGATTTCCCTAAACTGCCCTTTTTATCTGAAATTTAATATGTAATATGTAAATACATTTCCCAGGGTGGAATTATTAAAACTTTCTGTTCTTTACCCTTTGGAATAGATATATTGGTTTTATACTTATTCATGCCAGTAGGCTCCATGGAAAAGTCATGCTTTATGCTGAAGGGTTGTCAACTTTACCTCATAGTTTTTTGTAATGTGTTTGTAAGTGTTGGAGTAGAATATAAGGTAATTTATCAATATACATCTATTAACCCCTTAACAACGTTTGTGTTTCCATTTTTCACTCCCTACCTTTAAAAATCTTTTTTTCCATGTACAGAGCTGTGTGTGGGCTACTTTTCTGCATAATAGATTGTATTGAGAAATAAGAGTTCTCCTTACGGAGACTGCCAATTAAGGCCACCGTGTAGGTGTGTGGAGGCTTATAGCCATGGATGCTCCACTAGGGGATTCTGGGAAAATATGCAAAGTTTTCAGGATGGGATAAGGAAAACCACACCTCTTTTAGCTACCTTGTAAGGCAGCCCCCTTGATATCAAGCATGACCTACAAGAGGCCTTATGACATGATGCAGGACTAAAATCAAACCAGTATATCTTTTCCAGAAGGAACAGACTCCCAACTGTAGACGGCACTGTTTTGACCTGATTTGGTCTCCTCAGTAAAGGCTTGGCTGAGGGAGAGGCTTGTGACTAGGGACAGGGAGTCTGTTGCTTCTGGAATAGATATACTTGTTTGGTTTTAATCCCACGTCATGTCATAAGGCCTCTTGTAGGTCATGCTTTATATCAAAGGAGCTGCCCTACAAGGTAGCTAAAAGAGGTGTGGTTTTCCTTATCCCATCCTAGAAAACTTTGCATATTGTAATAAATTGTATGTCATAGTGACAGTATTTAATATTCCATATTACGTAAGTGAAAAAAAAATACCATTTGTGATCAAAAACCACATTTGTGCCATTTTCTCGTTGGCTTGGTTTTACTGCTTTCACTGTGTGCTCCAAATTACATGTTTCCTTTGTTCTTTGGATAGCTATAATCCCGGGATGCCAAATTTACATATGTTTCATTCTGATTTAACACATTTAAAACAACTAAAACCTTCTATACACCCTCTTCTGACTCTTTGAGAGAGGGGGGCCTTTAGTCACTTATGGGTGATCATGTATGGGGGAGAAGGGCCATTAGTCACTTATTGGGGGAACATACCCTTTTAGGCAACCTTATCAAATTGATTTAGTGCTTATAAAAACCAGTGACTTGGCAATGCTCATAAAAAACAGTACAGTACTCGTAAATCTCTGTCAGCTCCATAGTGATGAACGGGCCAGCCCGCCCATGTGCGACCGGCTACTCCGCTCATCTCGCAGAGAGATAAGGGGTCTGACGTGGGTATATCAGACCCCGCGTACTCGTGATCTGTGGGGGTCTCATAACTGAGACCCCCCCAGATCAGCAAGCTAGCTAATTTGTTTATTGGGAAAACCCCTTAAAGCCATTCATTTGATTCTGCTTTCACTTAAAAAGAATCACAAGGAAAGTACTGGGACTTAACATATTGAATTTTATGTGGAGTTCTACATGTATAACTTGCATCAACAGTTTCTTCTTAGTCCCTCATTACCTTTAGTTAATTGTAATTTTTTTTTATTTGGTCCCACTAACAGATCATTTTCCCTCCATGGAAGAATTAACAAAGCTGTATGATATGTTGGACGATAAAGTAGAAGAATAAAATATACTTTAACAGTACAAATAGTCAACTCATAATTTCTCTGTAAGGTAAAGGTTAGGTTCATTGTTCAGGTTTATCAGATGTTTGGACACAAAATGTACAAATAATATCAGAGGAAAAAGTAAACTGTAGGTGTACATTTACCTTGGTTGCTGGTATCAGAACTTCAAACCTTGCTGATAATGGCTAAGGTAGCACCCTGTTCATGTATAAAAACATGCAAGCATTAGGTTGGCTCTACATGCTCATATTATAGTTCTATAGGTATGAGGGATAAGCCAGTTGATATCATTCACTCAGTAACTCCCAAGGTTTTTAAATGTACCTAATGGTTCACATGATGTTTCCGGCAAACCTACACTCCTATTGTGACATACAAAGGTTAGACTATCCTGACTAAACACTAGCACAAAATATGGCTATTACAGCCAGTCCCCGACTTAAAGGGGTTATCCAAAACAATCGAAAAATACATATGGGGCTGGTGGGGGGATGTTTAAAAAAATAAAGATGTACTGGCCTCTGCAGTCCCTCCCGGTGTGTCCCAATGCTCCTGTTTGTTTACAGCTTCCGGCCACCTTGGCTGACCAAAAGCTGTGCACAGTGCAGCTTCCATACCCCTGTAAACAAACAGGGGCACGGACCACAGAGATGACACGGGACAGCAGGAGGGACTAAGGCGGCAAGTACAACTTAATTTCTTTAATTGGCCACATAAGTATTTTTCATTTATCTCTGACAACCCCTTTAAGGACACCCAACTTACAGATGGCATCTAGTTACAAATGAACCTCTGCATATTGGTAATTTACTGTACTATAGCCCCATGCTGTAGTGATTAGCTGTAAAAGTTATCAAATGTCTTTGCAATGAAAGTATTTCATAATCCTTGTCCTTATGACAGCCCAAAAGTTAGAAAAAATACACATGCACCAAAACATTTTGTCTAGAGTTACGCCTATAAAATATATGTGTTCCGGCTTACATACAAATTCAACTTAAAGGAGATCTACCACCAGGATTAAGCATTGTCTACCAAGTACACTTACATGCTGGTGTGTGCCTCCATGGCAGGACTTATAAAGTATCTATGCATGTAGAACCACAGATTATACAAATGAAAATTTTTAGAGCACCTAGGGTTCCCTGAAGGTTTACAATGTTATTCCACAGTCAGAAAGGGGCTACTAGGTCTACTATTTCTGGCCATGTAGTAGGTTATGAAAGTTTTCCTTTATCAGGAAGCTATTTGAAGTCTTTCTAGATGCAATGTGAATTTTATCTGTGTGAATACTTTCGACAATGTTGCATCTTCTAACGGGTCACACAGACAACAGAACTAAAAGTCTCTATGGGAAGAGTCTGGAGGGAGGAGTCTGTGGATCAGTGGACCCTCTGGACCACCGCAGGAGATGGAATGCGGCCCAGGGTGGCAACCAAGGTACAGGGATGTGCAGGAAACAGTCCAAGCCTGAAATGACAGCAGCAACACAGAGGAACACTGGTGACACTGGCATGGACTGGAGACACCGCTGGACTGGAACCTTGGAAGGCACAGCAGGAAATACGGAGGCATCTGGATACGCTGGAGGAACACTGAGGCGTCTGGAAACGCTGATGGGCAATCACTTCAACAGGAATCGCTGTGGGAAGCGAGGTGTGGAAACCTTGGAAGTTCCATTAGAATGCTGAAGATCCGGCAGGGAGAGAAGGGAGGTGCCGGATTATAAGGGCGAACCACATTAGCAGGAGCCAATCAGGAGGACGCTGGCCCTTTAAGGCTTGAGAAGTCCGTGCGCGCGCCCCCTAGTGGTGAGAGCGCGCGACTGCAGGCAAGGAAATATGCGGCCTACACGCTGGGAGCCGGAGCACAGACAGGAGCCAGGAGAGGTAAGTGAGGGCAGGGGGACAGGGACCGGCAGGCAGCGGAGCACAGGTGAACCCGCGATCCGCAACATGGATCGCGGGAGCACCCGTGACACATCCTTTGCAATTTCATCTGCAATAATCTCTACTATGTAAAAAGTAGTGTGTAGCTTCCTCCAAGTTGTATGTGTATAATGGCCCCAGCCTAAGCCACCTCATTTTATGGTATAAGTACACATCTACACATATAATTAACTTTTTGGGGGTCATGAATATATGGAGAAACCAATGTGTTATCTGCATTGTAGTCCATTTTAACTTTGTTTGATCTATTATTGAAATTGCTTATATTATAAAAAGTGGTATTTTTGTTTGTTTTTATTGTAATTGTATGATGATAGTATTTGAACAAAGTATAAACATAAGAACTATAAACTGTATCTCTCTATAAGTATCTCCAAAGTGTCATCTATCAGATATATATTGGTATTTTTAATGTAATGTTGCATTATTATTCTCTACTAAAGAATCATACATTGGGACATGAAATGCACATAGGTCAGTAATGTAGAATACATGAAGTAGATAAAACAAAAATAAATCTGTACATATATATCTCATTGCATAAGTAGCACTAATGCCTCTCCTACTAGATTTTCAGGGTTTTTTGTACATAATATATAGTATATTATATAATTAATGCTTTCAGTAACTGTTTTAGTTTTACCAGTATGTACTGTAATAATAATGTTATGTAATGGCAAAACACTTAAAACACTTACGCAATATAATTTGGGATTGCCAGGTTCCTAGTTTGACCCCTTACATAAGAAAGTTAAAGCAGTAAAGAAACTATGCCTAGTTAGTGGAAGCAGACAGGTGGTCAGTTGTCATACGTAGTGTCGGAGAGATTGTCACCTATTCCCACCAACAGGTGCAGGAGCTTCATCACCACAAGCACTCATAACTCTGGGAACAGATCACAGAAGGAGCCAGAAAAAAGGAGAAAGATAATAATACCATCTGATTGTGAGGGACTACGCACCTGCAAGTTTACAAGCAAAACCTATAGAAAAGAGACTTTAGAGATGCCAGAAGGGCAAGATATTTATAGGCCAGTAAGGGCTAAAGACAGATAGAAAACTAAGAGAACACGCCTGCAGGAACCATTGAGTGGTGGTCATGTTTCCTTGTGTATTTCAACAGTTTACACACGTCTCAGCTTTGGGCTTGGGATTACTATCCTGGTCCCCTTTACAGGGTTAAACTGCCCGACCAAGCTTCTCTCCATGCCAGGGATGCACTACATACACAGCAATGGAAATAATCCATTTATTGCAAATACCATTGGCTGACACAACCACTTGTGAAATACATTGAATCAGGTTTGTAATAATGCTATTATATTATTATATTGTAATAATGCTATTAAGGTCTAAGAAAATCATACAATTAATGATAGTTTATAAGGATTATATAACTAGATAGTACTGCAAAAATAAATATAGATCTTTTTTATTGTAAGCAAATGGCACAGCTTTTTGAAGTGACCTCTAATAATGCTATTATTTTGGTATTATTATATACCATATATATATATATAATTTGTATATATTTGTAGGCCTTCAAGGTACATTAGAATTGTTATATGACTTGTAGTCTGTTATTCAAGGCATTTTTCTAGCATTTTTTCAGGCTTCTACTAGATTCTTGGCAGCTCCTCACCTAAGCTTACTCACGCCAGCCCCTTCTCTTTGCATAATTTATAAACTTCTTTAATGTAGGACCATTTAATATCTGATCACCTATGGCAGTGGTGCGCGAACCTTGGCACGGTGTGCCAGATGCGGCATCAAAGACCTATTCTGTGGGCAACCCGGGCCATCACTAACAGCACACCATGACAGAACTCAGGAAGAATCTTCCTGCAGTTCCCAGCAACTTAAAAGATGCTGCTTCAGTTATAAATTTAAGTGATACGTACTTCGCTACCTAGGTAGTAGGAAGAGGGAGAATGAGTAGACAGGCCAAATTACTTTTGGAAGACCTTCTTGCTGTGTACAGAGGAAAGAGGCTAAAATCAGTAATTTTCCATCTTGTCTTCAGGAGGCCATATAATCGACCGTTGTTGAAGAACTGGGAGCAATAAATACTGCTTTAATTTTTGGTTGGCATATGGGGGGTCTTTGTTGCAGTTTGGGCACTCGGCCGCTAAACGGTTCGCCATCACTGACCTATCGTATACAAAATTCTCCTCAACATTATAAGACATACCTATAATAAATATAAAAATAAAAATAAAACACTCAGCATTCCTAATAATACTGCTGAAATAGCCAAAATAATTGTAAGCAAAATATGCCCAGAATGCCCCTTCCCCCCACAATACCCTAACTCGTACTTAAAACATTCCTTATACATATTAAGCCCATTCTGACATTACCAGTCAGTCCAGTGACAACATGCTTGGCAGTTGTGCGTAAAATAATTTATAATCCAAGCCAACACTTTGGAAAAGGAACATTAAAATCATGGCAACCCTTAAGGTATGGCAGAAGATTGCATGCATTTATGTCAGGTCGCCAGTTCAATAAGCTGATGTAGTTTGGCTAAACTGTTTATAGAGTTTGGACAGATTGGGAACGAGGCCAAATATATTAAGGTGCCCTCTTTTAACACATTTGTCATTGTCTTTTTTGTTTACTTTGCGTAATAATGAATAATAAAAGCACACCAACCAAAAATTCGAAGTACTCTGTAACCAGTCACATCAACTGAAATTACTCTGATATCCCAAATATTTTCCATCCTCTGTTGAGAACTTACTTTATTGGACTCTTTAAATAACTTGTATGTTTAAAATATTAATACATTTTTCTTTATGTGGTATATGGTTAAAAACTAAACAACCTACTACCTTACTAACAGTTCAGTGAGGCCTCATCCTAACTAAACTTTAAAACATTCATACTGTATAATGATCATAGGTGTAATGTTATGATTCCCTAAACTGCCCTTTTATCTGAAATTTAATATATTATGTAAATACATGTTCCCAGGGTGGAATTATTAAAACTTTCTGTTCTTTACCCTTTGGAATAGATATATTGGTTTTATACTTATTCATAGCCAGTAGGCTCCATGAAAAGTCATGCTTTAATGCTGAAGGTTGTCAACTTTTACCCTCATAGTTTTTTGTAATGTGTTGGTAAGTGTTGGAGTAATATAAGGTAATTTATCAATATACATCTATAACCCCTTAAACAACGTTTGTGTTTCCATTTTTCACTCCCTACCTTTAAAATCTTTTTTTCATGTACAGAGCTGTGTGTGGGCTACTTTTCTGCATAATAGATTGTATTGAGAAATAGAGTTCTCCTTACGGAGACTGCCAATTAAGGCCACCGTGTAGGTGTGTGGAGGCTTATACCATGGAGGCTCCCTAGGGATTCTGGAAAATATGCAAAGTTTTCAGGATGGGATAGGAAAACCACACCTCTTTAGCTACCTTAAGGCAGCCCCTTGATATCAAGCATGACCACAAGAGGGCCTTTGACATGATCAGGACTAAAATCAAACCAGTATATCTTTTCCAAAGGAACAACTCCCAACTGTAGACGGCACTGTTTGACCTGATTTGGTCTCCTCAGTAAAGCTTGGCTGGGGAGAGGCTTGTGACTAGACAGGAGTCTGTTGCTTCTGGAATGATATTTGTTTGGTTTAATCCCACTTCATGTCATAAGCCTCTTGTAGGTCAGGCTTTATATCAAAGGAGCGCCCTACAAGGTAGCTAAAAGAGGTGTGGTTTTCCTTATCCCATCCTAGAAAACTTTGCATATTGTAATAATTGTAATTCATAGTGACAGATTTAAATATTGCCATTACGTAAGTGAAAAAAAAAATACCATTTGTGATCAAAAACCACATTTGTGCCATTTTCTGTTCTGCTTGGTTTTTACTGCTTTCACTGTGTGCCCAAATGACATGTTTCCTTTTGGTTCTTTGGATAGCTTAATCCCGGGATGCCAAATTTACATATGTTTCATTCTGATTAACCACATTTAAAAACAACTAAAACCTCTATACACCCTCTTCTGACTCTTTGAGAGAGGGGGGCCTTTAGTCACTATGGGTGATCATGTATGGGGGAAGAAGGGCCATTGTCACTTATTGGGGGACATACCCTTTTAGGGCAACCTTATCAAATTGATTTAGTGCTTATAAAAACCAGTGACTTGGCAATGCTCATAAAAAACAGTACATGTACTCGTAAATCTCTGTCAGCTCCATAGTGATGAACGGGCCCAGCCCCCCATGTGCGACCGGCTACTCCGCTCATCTCGCAAGAGAGATGGGGTCTGACGTGGTATATCAGACCCCGCGTACTCGTGATCTGTGGGGGTCTCATAACTGAGACCCCCCAGATCAGCAAGCTAGCTAATTTGTTTTTGGGTAAAACCCCTTAAAGCCTTCATTTGATTCTGCTTTCACTTAAAAAGATCACAGGAAAGTACTGGGACTTAACATATTGAATTTTATGTGGAGTTCTACATGTATAACTTGACTCAACGTTTCTCTTAGCCCCTCATTACCTTAGTTAATTGTAATTTTTTTTTATTTGGTCCCACTAACAGTTCATTTTCCCTCCATGGAAGAATTAACAAAGCTGTATATATGTTGGACGATAAAGTAGAAGAATAAATATACTTTAACAGTACAAATAGTCAACTCATATTTCTCTGTAGGAAGGTTGGTTCATTGTTCAGGTTATCAGATGTTTGGACACAAAGTACAAATAATTCAAGGAAAAGTAAAACTGTAGGTGTAACATTTACCTTGGTTGCTGGTATCAAACTTCAAACCTTGCTGATATGGCTAGGTAGCACCCTGTTCATGTATAAAAACATGCAAGTCATTGGTTGGCTCCATGCTCTATTATAGTTCTATAGGTATGGGGATAACCAGTTTATCATTCACTCAGTAACTCCCAAGGTTTTAAAATGTACCTATGGTTCACATGAGTTTTCCGGCAACCTACACTCCTATTGTGACATACAAGGTTAGACTATCCTTGACTAAACACTAGCACAAAATATGGCTATTACAGCCAGTCCCCGACTTAAGGGGTATCCACAAACAATCGAAAAATACTATGGGGCTGGTGGGGGATGTTTAAATAAATAAAGATGTCTGGCCTCTGCATCCCTCCGGTGTGTCCCAATGCTCCTGTTTGTTTAACCGCTTCCGGCCACCTTGGCTGACCAAAAGCTGTGCACAGTCAGCTTCCATACCCCTGTAAACACAACAGGGGCACGGACAACAGAGATGACACGGGACAGCAGGAGGGCTAAGGCGGCATTAAAACTTAATTTCTTTAATTGGCCACTAAGTATTTTTCATTTATCTCTGACAACCCCTTTAAGGACACCCAACTTACAGATGCATCTAGTTACAATGAACCCTGCATATTGTAATTTACTGTACTATAGCCCATGCTGTAGTGATTAGCTGAAAGTTATCAATGTCTTTGCAATAAAGTTCTAATCCCTTGTCCTTATACAGCCCAAAGTTTAGAAAAAATACACATGCACCAAAACATTTGTCTAGAGTTACGCCTATAAAATATATGTGTTCCGGCTTACATACAATTCAACTTAAAGGAGATCTACCACCAGATTAAGACTTGTCTACCAAGTACACTTACATGCTGGTGTTTGCCTCCATGGCAGGACTTATAAAGTATCTATGCATGTAGAACCACAGATATACAATGAAACTTTTTAGAGCACCTAGGGTTCCCTGAAGGTTTACAATGTTATTCCACAGTCAGAAAGGGGCTACTAGGTCTAACTATTCTGGCCATGTATTAGGTTATGAAAGTTTTTCCTTTATCAGGAAGCTATTTGAAGTCTTTCTAGATGCAATGTGAATTTTATCTGTGTGAATACTTTCGACAATGTTGCATCTTCTAACGGGTCACACAGACAAACAGAACTAAAAGTCTCTATGGGAAAGTCGGGAGGGAGGAGTCTGTGGATCAGTGGGACCCCTGGACCACCGCAGGAATGGAATGGCGCCCAGGGTGGCACCAAGGTACAGGGATGTGCAGGAACATTCCAACCCTGAAATGACAGCACAACACAGAGGAACACTGGTGACACTGGCATGGACTGGAGACCGCTGGACTGGAACCTTGGAGGCACAGCATGAAATACGGAGGCATCTGGATACGCTGAGGACCCTGAGGCGTCTGGAACGCTGATGGGCACATCACTTCAACAGAATCGCTGTGGGAAGCGAGGTTGTTGAAACCTTGGAAGTTCCATTAGAATGCTGAATCCGGCAGGGGAGGGAGTTGCCGGATATAAGGGCGAACCACATTAGCAGGACCAATCAGAGGACGCTGGCCCTTTAAGCTTAGAAGTCCGTTCGTGCCGCCCCCTAGTGTTGAGCAGCGCGCGACTGCAGGCAAGGAATATGCGGCCTACACGCTGGAGCCGGCACAGCAGGAGCCAGGAGAGGTAAGTGAGGGCAGGGGACAGACCGGCAGGCAGCGAGCACGGTGAACCGCGATCCGCACATGGATCGCGGAGCACCTTGACACATCCTTTGCAATTTCATCTGCAATATATCTACTATGTAAAAAGTAGTGTTGTACTTCCTCCAATTGTATGTGTATAATGGCCCCAGCCTAAGCACCCCATTTTATGGTAAGTACACATCTACACATATAATTACCTTTTTTGGGGTCATGAATTATGGAAAACCAATGTGTTTTGCATTGTAGTCCATTTTACCTTTGTTTGATCTATTATTGAAATTGCTTATATTATAAGTGGTATTTTTGTTTTGTTTTTCGTTGAATTGTTGATAGTAATTTGAACGTATAACATAAGAACTATAAACTGTCTCTCTCTAAGTATCTCCAAGTGTCTCTTCGATATATATTGGATCTTTTAATGTTTTTGTCATTATTATTCTCTACTAAAGAATCATACATTGGGACATGAATGCACATAGTCAGTAGGTAGAATAACATGAAGTATATAAACAAAAATAATCGGTACATATATCTCTTCATAAGTAGCACTAATGCCTCCCTACTGAGTTTTTCAGGGTTTTTTGTACTATAATATATAGTAATATTATATAATTACTGCTTTCAGTAACTGTTTTAAGTTTTACCAGTATGTACTGTAATAATAATGTATATGTAATGGCAAAACACTTAAAAACACTTACGCAATATAATTTGGATTGCCCGGTTCCTAGTTTGACCCCTTACAAGAAAGTTAAAGCAGTAAAGAAACTATGCCTAGTTTAGTGGAAGCAGACAGTTGGTCAGTTGTCATACGTAGTGTCGGAGGAGAGTTGTCACCTATTCCCACCAACAGGTGCAGGAGCTTCATCACACAAGCACTCATACCTCTGGGAACATATCACAGAAGGAGCCAAAAAGGAGAAAGTATAATACCATCTGATTGTGAGGGACTACGCACCTGCAAGTTTACAAGCAAAACCTATAGAAAGAGACTTTAGAGATGCCCAAGGGCACAGATATTTATAGGCCAGTAAGGGCTAAAGACAGATAGAAAACTAAGAGACCGCCTGCAGAAACCATTGAGTGGTGGTCATGTTTCCTTGTGTATTTCAACATTTACCACGTCTCAGCTTTGGGCTTGGATTACTATCCTGTCCCCTTTACAGGGTTAACGCCGCCCAAGCTTCTCTCCATGCCAGGGATGCACTACATACACAGCATGGAATAATCCTTTATTGCAAATACCATTGCTGACACAACCACTTGTAAATACATTGAATCAGGTTGTAATAAGCTATTATTATTTATTGTAATAATGCTATTAAGGTCTAAGAAAATCATACAATTAATGATAGTTTATAAGATTATATAACTAGATAGTACTGCAAATAAATATAGATCTTTTTTATTGTAAGCAAATGGCACAGCTTTTTGAAGTGACCTCTAATAATGCTATTATTGGTATTATTATATACCATATATTTTATATATAATATTATATATTATATATATATATATATATTAGTTTTCTGGCTTAGAAGCCCTGAAATAGTCACAATTACTGTCTATTTATTCCCTTATGCCAACTTCACACCAATTAGGCGTGGAGGGACATGAAGGGGGCTGCACCAGGAACTTTTTCAGGCTACAGCGCAAAACTCTGATAGGTAGGACTGGTGTAGAATTACCCAGCAGCGCACCAGACTCCAATTTCATGTGAAGCCTTTTGATACATCCAGTGCAGGTGACGCAGGTTTTCATATTCCTGAGTTGACAGAGGCGGTCCTTACTGGAATGAGCGACACTAAAATGCTGGGTACTCGTTATTCGAGACAAACTTTTTCCCGATGCTCGAGTGCTCATCTCGAATAACGACCCCATTGACGTCAATGGAAAACTCCAGCTTTTTCAAGGGGACCAAGGCTCTTGCACAGGGAAGCTTGGCCAAACACCTGGGAACCTCAGAAAAGGATGGAAACACCACGGAAAATGGAGGAACACAGGGGCAATGACATGCATGGATCCTCTGAGGCTGGCTATTGCACCATTATGCCAATTTATGGGCAACAGCATGGCCATGACAGAGTGACAGAATGAACTAGATAGCATCTAAAACTTCCAATAATTGACCCGGACACTATAGGGACGGCATGCAGAGGCAGCGGCAGCAGCGCAGGCTAGAGAGTGGCATGGCGACATACCCTAAATGGACTCAGGCTTCAAACCATGGGTGGCAGAGAGGAACCAAGGAGGTGAGCAAGAAGCGCTCAATAATATCGGTACTGCATAAACGTTTCCAGTATATTTTGTGGATTACACAGCAGGGTGGCGACAAAGTTAACATGGAAGCCATGAAACAACCCAAAATTCTGCCTGACACAGCTCGTTTTGATAAGGGGACCATGTATGGAGGCATGAACTAGTAGTAGATTAAAGGTGCTGCGTTAAAACTATGTTAGTTGGATCTTGGCATGGAGCTGGCGTCTCCGCTGCCAGGCGAGCTTTCGCCATCCAAGCCCCTGTCTCTAGGCTACTCCCCAAACAGCACTTCTAAGAACCTTTGTATAAGATCAAGTGTAGTAGCGTTCTTATAAGTTTAGATATGGCGGGTGAGGGAATGTAAACAGATGCGCAAGAAGTGCTGAAATAATATTGGTAAATGATAAAGTTTCCAGTATATTTTGTGGTTACACACAGGGTGGCGACAAAGTTAACAAGTTTGTTGTTGGAAGCCATGAAACAACCCAAAATTCTGCCTGACCCAGCTCGTTTGATAAGGGGACCAATGTAATGACCTACAGTCATGCCAGTCGCTGCACTGGCTGCCAGTCTCCTTTCGAATACAGTTTTAAAAATAATAACCCTCATCCATAAAGCTCTGTATAATGCTGCACCCCCCTACCTCTCCTCTCTTATCTCAGTCTATCGCCCAACCGCGGCTCTTAATCCGCCAGTGATCTTAGTAACCTCTACCCTAGTGCGGACCTCCCACTCGCGTCTCCAAGACTTCTCTAAGCTGCACCAATTCTATGGAATGCTCTGCCCGACTATCAGACTAATAACACCGCTCAGAGCAACCTCCAAGATTCCAACGTGCTACTTAACAACCACATTTTTAGGCACGCCTATACGCTCATTAACGCATGAAGTTTAACTCTTCTACTAACCCTCGAATAACGAACCCCATTGAAGTCAATGGGGTTCGTTATTCGAGATGAGCACTCGAGCATCGGGAAAAGTTTGTCTCGAATAACGAGTACCCGAGCATTTTAGTGCTCGCTCATCTCTAGAAATCAACTATTTAAAAAATATCTATAAAATACTTACAAATACTCACCTCCTCTTGACGTTGATCCCGGCGCAGTCCGTCGCTAGTCTTAACACGTCAGGGATCACCTAGAAAAGAAATTTGTAATTATGTGTCAAAAAGAGGATAATAAAGAACCCTAAAAATATGCAGAGTAAGAAAGTGTGATCTAAACAGCTTTCTGATAACAAATTCTCTTAAAGAGAATTGATGGTTAAGAGTTTAGCTGTGAATGGTAAAATTGGTCTGCAAAAATTTCTTACAGGCCACAGGGGAGAATTTTATGAAAAGCAAAATAAAATAGTAAAAGACGAAGAGGAGTTGTGGAGCAGAACCTTTGGCTGTATAGCCGGTTAATGAGTATGCTGCACATGCACACCTCTACCTAGAATCATTCTCCAGCTCCCCTGTGGGTCTCGTAGAGTCATGCAGGAATCAAAGAGAACAAAGTTGCTTTAAGCAGCATTAGACATACAACTTTCCCTTTGGGTTAGTAGAAGAGTTAAACTTCATGCGTTAATGAGTGTTATAGGCGTGCCTAAAAATGTGGTTGTTAAGTAGCACGTTGGAACTTGGAGGTTGCTCGTAGGGAGCTGTATTAGTCGATAGTCGGGCAGAAGTCATTCCATAGAATTGGTGCAGCTCTAGAGAAGTCTTGGAGACGCGAGTGGGAGGTCCGCACTAGGGTAGAGGTTAATCTAAGATCACTGGGATTAAGAGCCACGGGTTGGGCGATAGACTGAGATAAGAGAGGAGAGGTAGGGGGGTGCAGCTTATACAGAGCTTTATGGATGAGGTTATTATTTTTAAAACTGTATTCGAAAGGAGACTGGCAGCCATGCAGCGACTGGCATGACTGTAGGCATACATGGTCCCCTTATCAAACGAGCTGGGTCAGGCAGAATTTTGGGTTGTTTCATGGCTTCAACAACAAACTTGTTAACTTTGTCGCCACCCTGCTGTGTAATCCACAAAATATACTGGCAAACTTTATCATTTACCAAATTATTTCAGCACTTCTTGCGCATCTGTTTACATTCCCCTCACCCGCCATATCCTAAACTTATAAGAACGCTACTACACTTGTCTTATACAAAGGTTCTTAGAAGTGCTGTTTGGGGAGTAGCCTAGAGACAGGGGCTTGGATGGCGAAAGCTCGCCTGGCAGCGGAGCGCCAGCTCCATGCCAAGATCCAACTAACATAGTTTTAACTGCAGCACCTTTAATCTACTACTAGTTCACTGCCTCCATACATGGTCCCTTACAAAACGAGCTGTGTCAGGCAGAATTTGGGTTGTTTCATGGCTCCATGTTAACTTTTTGTCGCCACCCTTGCTGTGTAATCCACAAAATTACTGGCAAACGTTTATCATGTACCGATATTATTTGAGCGCTTCTTGCTCACCTCCTTTGGTTCCTCTCTGCCCACCCATGGTTTGAAGCCTGAGTCCATTTAGGGTATGTCGCCATGCCACTCTCTAGCCTGCGCTGCTGCCGCTGCCTCTGCATGCCGTCCCTATAGTGTCAGGGTCAATTATTGGAGTTTTAGATGCTATCTAGCTTCATTCTGTCACTCTGTCATGGCCATGCTGTTGCCCATAACTTGGCATAATGGCATTAGCAGCCTCAGAGGATCCATGCATGTCATTGCCCCTGTTGTTCCTGTCCATTTTCCGTGGTGTTTCCATCCTTTTCTGAGGTTCCCAGGTGTTTGGCCAGCTTCCCTGTGCAGAGCCTTGGTCCCCTTGAAAAAGCTGGGGAGTCTCCCATTGACTTCAATGGGGTCGTTTATTCGAGATGAGCACTCGAGCATCGGGAAAAAGTGTTGTCTCGAATAACGAGTACCCGAGCATTTTAGTGCTCGCTCATCTCTAGTAAGGACCCGTCTGTCAACTGTCAGGAATGATGAAAACCTGCCGCTCACCCTGCACTGGATGTATCAAAAGGCTTCAGCATGAAATCTGGAGTCTGGTTGCGCTGCTGGGTAATTCTACACCAGGTCCTACCTATCAGAGTTTTGCGCTGTAGCCTGAAAAAGTTCCTGGTGCAGCCCCCTTCATGTCCCTCCACGCCTAATTGGTGTGAAGTTGGCATAAGGGAATAATAGACAGTAATGTGACTATTTCAGGCTTCTAAGCCGAAGACTAATATATAATATATATATATATATATAATTATATATAAAATATATGGTATATAATAATACCAAAATAAGCATTATTAGAGGTCCTTCAAAAGCTGTGCCATTTGCTTACAATAAAAAAGATCTATATTTATGTTTTGCGTACTATCTAGTTATATAATCCTTTAAACTATCATTAATTGTATGATTTTCTTAGACCTTAATAGATTATTACAATATAATAAATATAGCATTATTACAAACCTGATTCAATGTATTACAAGTGGTTGTGTCAGCAATGGTATTTGCAATAAAGGATTATTTCCATGCTGTGTATGTAGTGCATCCCTGGCATGGAGAGAAGCTTGGGCGGCGTTTTAACCCTGTAAAGGGGACAGGATAGTAATCCAAGCCCAAGCTGAGACGTGTGTAAACTGTTGAAATACACAAGGAAAACATGACCACCACTCAATGTTTCCTGCAGCGTGTCTCTTAGTTTTCTATCTGTCTTTAGCCCTACTGGCCTATAAATATCTTGCCCTTCTGGCATCTATAAGTCTCTTTCTATAGGTTTTGCTTGTAACTTGCAGGTGCGTAGTCCCTCACATCAGATGGTATTATATCTTTCTCCTTTTTTGGCTCCTTCTGTGATATCTGTTCCCAGAGTATGAGTGCTTGTGTGATGAAGCTCCTGCACCTGTTGGTGGAATAGGTGACAACCTCACTCTCCGACACTACGTATGACAACTGACCACCTTCTGCTTCCACTAACTAGGCATAGTTTCTTTACTGCTTTAACTTTCTTATGTAGGGGTCAAACTAGGAACGGGCAATCCAAATTATATTGCGTAAGTGTTTTTAAGTGTTTTGCCATTACATACATTATTATTACAGTAGCATACTGGTAAAACCTAAAACAGTTACTGAAGCATAATTATATAAATACTATATATTATGTACAAAAAACCCTGAAAATCTAGTAGGAGAGGCATTAGTGCTACTTATGCAATGAGATATATATGTACAGATTTATTTTTGTTTTATAATTCTTCATGTTATTCTACCGTCTTACTGACATGTGCATTCATGTCCCAAGTATGATTCTTTAGTAGAGAAATAATAATGACAAACATACATTAAGACCCAATATATATCTGAGAGAGACACTTGGAGATACTTAAGAGAGAACAGTTGTATAGTTCTTATGTTGTATACGGTGTTCAAATACTATCAGCATTACAACGTCCAAAAAAAAACAAAAATACCACTTTTTATAATATAAGAATTTCAATAATAGATCAAACAAAGGTTAAAATGGACTCAAATGCGAACACTTGGTTTTCCATAGATTCATGACCCCAAAAAAGGTTAATTATAAGTGTAGATGTACTTACCGATAAAATGAGTGGCTTAGGCGGGGCATTATGACACATACAATGTGGAGTAATACAACACTACTTTTTTACAATAGCTAGAGATATGCAGATGAATTGCAAAGGAGTGTCAGTGTGCTCCCGCATCCATGGTGCGGATCGCGGTTCACCGGTGCTCCGCTGCCTGCCGGTCATCGGTCCCCTTGCCCTCATACCTCTCCTGGCCTCCTGTGTGCTCGCGCTCCGCGTGTAGGCCGCATATTTCCTTGCCTGCAGTCGCCGCGCTGCTCAACCACTAGGGGGCGCCGAACGACTTCTACAAGCTTAAAGGCCAGCGTCCTCACTGATTGGCTCCTGACTCTAATGTGGTTTCGCCCTTCTATCCGGCGACGCCTCTCTCCTGCCGGATCTCACATTCTAATGGAACTGTCCAAGGTTCAACACCATCGCTCCACAGGATTCATGTTGAAGTGAGTGCCCCACAGCGTTCCAGACGCCTCAGGTCTCCACGTATCCAATGCTCCGTATCAGCTGTCCGTCCACGGTTCCAGTCCAGCGGTCTCCAGCCCTGCAGTGGTCACCAGTGTTTTACCTCGTGTTTGCTGGTCATTTCAGGATTGGAAAGTTCCCTCACATCCTGTACCTTGGTGCCACCCTGAGGCGCATCCATCTCCTGCGGTGGTCAGAGGGTCCACTGATCCACAGAACTCCTCCCTCCCGACCTATTCCCATAGAGACTTTTATTTCTGTTGTCTGTGTGACCGTTAGAAGAGCAACTGTCGAAAGTAATTCACACAGTAAATTCACATTGCTCTAGAAAGACTTCAAAATAGCTTCCTGATAAGGAAAAACTTCATAACCATAATACATGGCCAACAATAGTTAGACCTAGTAGCCCCTTTCTGACTGTGGAATAACATTGTAAACCTTCAGGGAACCCTAGGTGCCTAAAAATTTCAGTTGTACGATCTGTGGTTCTACATGCATAGATACTTTATAAGTCCTGCCATGGAGGCAACACACCAGTCATGAAGTTACTTGGTAGACAAGTCTTAATCACGGTGGTAGATCCCCTCCTTTAAGTTGAATTGTATGTAAGCGGAACACATATATTTTTATAGCGTAACGCAGACAAAAGTCTTTGTGCATGTGTATTTTTTCTAACTTTGGGCTGTAACTAAGGACAAGGGATTATGAAACTTTATTGCAAAGACATTGATAACTTTCAGCAATCACTACAGCATGGGCTATAGTAACAGTAAATATACAATATTCAGCGGTTCATTTGTAACTAGATGACACTGTAGTTGGGTGTCCTTAAGGGGTTGTCAGAGATAAATGAAAAATACTTAGTTGTGCCAATTAAGAAATAAGTTTTTTAATGCCGCCTTAGCTCCTCCTGCTTCCCGTGTCATCTCTGTGTCCGTGCCCCTAGTTGGTTTACAGGTGGTATGGAAGCTGCACTGTGCACAGCTTTTGGTCACCAAGGTGGCGGAAGCGGTTAAACAAACAGGAGCATTGGGACACACCGGAGGGACTGCAGAGGCCAGTACATCTTTATTATTTATAAACATCCCCCCACCAGCCCCATAGATATATTTTTCTGATTGTTTGGATACCCCGCTTTAAAGTGGGGACTGGCTTAATAGCCATATTTTTGTGCTAGGTGTTTTAGTCAAGGATAGTCTAACCTTTGTAGTCTCAATGGAGTTACGTTTGCCGGAAACTCTGTGACCTTGAGGTTACTTTAAAAACCTTGGAGTTACTGAGTTGAATGATAAACTGGTTATCCCCATACCTATAGAACTATAATATGGAGCATGAGAAGCCAACCATGCTTGCATGTTTTTAGACATGAACAGGGTGCTACCTAGCCATTATCACAAGGTTTTGAAGTTACTGAGTACCAGCAACCAAGGTAAATGTTACACCTACATTTTACTTTTCCTTCAGTATATTTTGTACATTTGTGTCCAAACATCTGTAAACCGACAATGACCAAGCCTGTCCTACAGAGAAATTATGAGTTGCTATTTGTACTGTTTAAAGTATATTTATTCTTCTACTTTTATCTCCAACATATCATACAGAAAAACTTTTGTTAATTCTTCCATGGAGGAAAATGAAACTGTTAGTGGGAACCAAATAAAAAAAAATTACAATTAACTAAAGGTATGAGGGACTAAAGAAATGTTGAGCAAGTTATACCATGTAGAACTCACATAAAATTCAAATATGTTAAGTCCCATACTTTCCTATGAATCTTTTTAGTGAAGAGAATCAAATGAAGGCTTTAAGGGGTTTTACCATAAACAAATTAGCTAGCTTGCTGATTGGGGGGTCCAGTTATATACCCCCACAGATCACATACGCGCGGTTGATTACCCACGTCAACCCCATTATCTCTCTGCGAGATGAGCGGAGTAGCCGGTCGCACAGGGCGGCTGGCCCGTCATCACTAGGCTGACAGAGATTACGAGTTACACTGTACCTTTTTTTATGAAGCATTTGCCAAGTCACTGGTTTTTAATAACACTAAATCAATTTGATAAGGTTCCTAAAAGGGGTAGGGGGGGGGGGGGGAAGGGGGGATGTCCCCCAATAAGTGCGAATGGCCCTTCTTCCCCCGTACATGATCACCCATAGTGCTAAAGGCCCCCCTCTCTCAAAAGAGTCAGAAGAGGTGTATAGCAGGTTTTAGTGTTTATAAATGGTTAATCAGAATGAAACATATGTAAATTTGGCATCCCGGGATTATAGTATCCAAAGAACCAGGAAACATGTCATTTGGAGCATCACAGTGAAGCAAGTAAAACCAAGCAACAGAAAATGGACATACTTGTGGTTTTTGATACAATGGTATTTTTTTTTTTCACTACTAATGAGGCATATTAAATACTGTCACTATGACACTACAATTTATTACAATATGCAAAGTTTCTAGGATGGGATAAGGAAAACCACACCTCTTTTTAGCTACCATTGTAAGGCGCTCCTTTGATATAAACATACCACAAGGCTTATGACATGAGTGGGATAAACCAAACAGTATCACTAATCCAGAAGCAACAGGACCCCGTCCTAGTCCAACCTCTCCCTCACCAAGCCTTTACTGAACGACCAAATCAGGTCCACACAGTGCCGCCTACAGTTGGGAGTTGTTTCCTTATGGAAAAGAATACGGTTTGATTTTAGTCCTGACATCATGTCATCAAGGCCCTCTGTGGTCATGCTTGATATCAAGGGGCTCCTTACAAGGTAGCTAAAAGTGGGTGTGGTTTTCCTATCCCATCCTGAAAACTTGCATTTTCCAGAATCCCCTAGGGAGCCTCCTGGCTATAAGCCTCCACACACCTATCCGGTGGCCTTAATTGGCAAGTCTCCGTAAGGGAACTCTATATTCTCAATACAATCTATTATGCAGAAAAGTAGCCCAACACACAGCTCTGTACATGGAAAAAAGATTTTTTAAGGTAGGGAGTGAAAACATGGAAACCACAACGTTTTAAGGGGTATAATGATGTATATGAAAATTACCTTTATACTACTCCAACACTTACAACACATACAAAAAACTAGAGGGTAAAGTTACAAACCTCTCAGCATAAAGCACGACTTTTCCATGGAGCCTACTGGCTATGAATAAGTATAAAACCAATATATCTATTCCAAAGGGTAAAGACAGAAGTTTAATAATTCCACCCTGGAACATGTATTTAACATAATATATTAAATTTCAGATAAAAGGTCAGTTTATGGAATCATAACAGTTACACCATTGATCATTATACAGCTATAAGTTTTAAAGTTTAGTTAGGTATGAGGCCTCACATGAACCTGTTAGTAAGAGTAGGGTTGTTTAGTTGTTTACCATATACCACATAAAGAAAAATGAATTAATATTTTTAAACATTACAAGTTATCTAAAGAGTCTCAATAAAGTAACGTTCTCAACAGAGGATGGATAAATATTTGGGATATCATAGAAATTTCATTGATGTGACTGGTTACAGAGTACTATCGGAATTTTGTGGTTGGTGTGCTTTTATGTCTTCATTATATACGCAACAGTAAACACCAAAAAGACAATGACAAATGTGTTTTAAAAGAGGGACCCTAATAATTTGGCCTCGTTTCCCAATCATGTCCAAACTCTACAAACAGTTTAGACAAACTACATCGCTAATTGAACTGGCGTGACCTGACATAAATGCATGCAATTTCTCGCCATTCCTTAAGTTGCATGATTTAATGTTCTTTTCAAATGTTGGCTTGGATTATAAATTCTTTTACGCACAAGTCTGCCAAGCATTGTTGTACTGGAACTGGACTGATGGTACTGTCAGAATAGGCTTTGAATATTAATAAGGAATGTTTAATAACGAGTTAGGGTATTGTGGGGGGAAGGGCATTCTCGGGCGATATTTTGCGTTTACAATTATTTTGGCTATTCTACACGTCACTTATTAGGAATGCTGATGTTATTTTTTTATTTTAAATATTTATTATAGGTATGTCTTATAATGTTGAGGAGAATTTGTATACGAAGGTCAGTGATGGCGACACCGTATTAGCGGCCGAGTGCCAAACTGCAACAAGACCCCCCATATGCCACCACAAAATTAAGCAGTATTTTTGCTCCCGTTCTTCAACAACCGTCGATTATATGGCCTCCGAAGACAAGAATGGAAAATTACTGATTTTAGCTTCTTTCCTCTGTACACAGCAGAAGGTCTTCCAAAGAGGTTGGCCGTCTACTCATTCTCCCTCTTCTACCTACCTAGGTAGAGAAGACGTAGCACTTAAATTTATAACTGAAGCAGCATCTTTTAAGTTGCTGGTGGCACTGCAGGAAGATTCTTTGAGTTCTGTATGTGTGCTTTAGTGATGGCCCGGGTTGCCCACAGAATAGGTCTTTGATGCCGCCTCTGGCACCGTGCCATAGGTCGCCAACCACTGCAATAGGTGATCATATTAAATGGTCCTACATTAAAGAAGTTTATAAATTATGCAAAGAGGAGGGGCTGGCGTGAGTCGGCATTATGTGAGAGCTGACCAGAATCTAGTAATGAAGCCTGAAAAATGCTAGAAAATTGCGTGAATAACAGACTACAAGTCATATAACATTATAATGTACCTTGAAGGCCTACAAATATATACAAATCGTCCTGTGTCGTCCTCCCATCTGTTATCCAGCAACCAACAGGCACCAGACTTCTCTGCAGTCCCATTCACCCTGGACCTGGTATATAAGATGACGGCTGAGTGGTTCAAGCGACAGCAATTCCATTTATTATATTTTTTTCTATTCCCTAAGAAGAATGGCTTGACCATTAAATATTCTTTTACCTCGTGTTACCCCATCATCTTCATAAACCGTAAGCTCTGGCGAGCAGGGACCTCACTCCTGTTGTTCCATACAAATGTTGTGCTCTGTTACATTACATTTGTATTTGTTTCCTATGATTTGTAAAGCGCTACAGAATATGATGACGCTATATAAATAAAGATTATTATTATTATTATTATGGAGGCAGTGAACTAGTAGTAGATTAAAGGTGCTGCAACTATGTTAGTTGGATCTTGGGATGGAGCTGGCGCTCTGCAGCCAGGCGAGCTTTTGCCAATCCAAGCCCCTGTCTCTAGGCTACTCCCCAAACAGCACTTCTAAGAACCTTTTGTATAAGATCAAGTGTAGTAGCGTTCTTATAAGTTTAGGATATGGCGGGTGAGGGGAATGTAAACAGATGCGCAAGAAGCGCTGAAATAATATCCCTAAATGGTAAAAGTTTGCAAGTATATTTTGTGGATTACACAGCAGGGTGGCGACAAAGTTAACAACTTTGATGTGGAATGCCCTGTAATAGCTCTTGGGCGGTGTGCCTTTTATCGTCTAGGCTCAGCAGTTTCAGCACCACCTGCTGTCGCTTAGCGACGGCACTGCTGCTGTGCCTAGAGAGGAAGCTGACTGACCTGACTACCAGTTCTGGTAGAAGTTGACATCTGGCAGTCTACAATCGCTCTGCGCTTCTGGTAAACTCTGGATAACATGGTTAATGTTGAATTCCACCTAGTGGGCATGTCGCACAACAGTTGGTGAGCGGACAGTTTGAGGCGGCGCTGCGCTTCCCTGAGAGTGGCAGCATCTGTGCTGGACTTCCTGAAATGCGCACAGATGTGGCGCACCTTCGTGAGCAAATCAGACAGATTGGGGTATGTCTTGAGGAACCGCTGTACTATGAGATTTAACACATGGGCCAGGCATGGCCCATGTGTCAGTCTGCCGAGTTGCAGAGACGCCACCAGGTTGCGGCCGTTGTCACACACAACCATGCCTGGCTTCAGGTTCAGCGGTGCCAGCCACAGATCAGTCTGCGCCGTGATGCCCTGTAGTAGCTCTTGGGCGGTGTGCCTTTTATCGCCTAGGCTCAGCAGTTTGAGCACCGCCTGCTGTCGCTTAGCGACGGCACTGCTGCTGTGCCTAGAGCTACCGACTGATGGCGCCATGCCCACGGATGGTAATTCGGAGCAGGAGGTGAAGGAGGGGTTGGAGGAGGAGGAGGCATAGTAGGCCTGAGAGACCTGGACCGAGGTAGGCCCCGCAATCCTCGGCGTCGACAGTATATGAGCTGCCCCAGGGTCAGACTCAGTCCCAGCCTCCACCAAGTTAACCCAATGTGCCGTCAGAGATATATAGTAGCCCTGCCCGGCAGCACTCGTCCACGTGTCCGTGGTCAGGTGGACCTTGTCAGAAACGGCGCTGGTCAGGGCACGGATGATGTTCTCTGACACATGCTTGTGCAGGGCTGGGACGGCACATCGGGAAAAGTAGTGGCGGCCGTCGCCATAAGGTTGCGAAAGGCCTCGGTCTCCACCAGGCTATAGGGCAGCATCTCTAGGCTGAGTAATTTGGAGACGTGGACGTTGAGGGCGTGGGTGTGTGGAACTGTATTTCCTGTTGCGCTCCAGCGCCTGGGGTATAGACAGCTGAACGCTGCGCATGGAGACATTGGTGGATGCTGTGGAGGATCGTGGAGGCGAAGGTGTGGATTTCGCACGGGAGGTGTGTCCTGGGCAGGGGGCTGACTAGCAGAGGCAGCAGATGACACAGGGGAAGGAGCAGTGGTATGCCCGGCCGGAGGTGAACGGCCTTGGTGCCATTGAGTGGTCTGTTTAGCAGTCATATGCCTGCGCATACTGGTGGTGGTTAAGCTAGTAGTGGTGGAACCCCTGCTGATCCTGGTTTGGCACAGGTTGCACACCACAGTCCGTCGGTCATTCGGTGTTTCTTTAAAGAACCTCCAGACTTCCGAAAATCTAGCCCTCGCCACGGGAGCTTCACTACATGAAACATTTGGTGCTGATGCACCAGCTCTGGCCCTGCCTCTCCGTCTGGCCCCTCCACTGCCTCTTCCAACCTGTTCTCGTCGAGGACTCGCCTCCGTCTCAGAAGCACTGACTTCACCCGGGCCAATCAACCTCCTCCAATCCCTCAGTCTGCTCCCCCCTCGGACTTCCTGCCCCGACAACAACTTCACCACTGTCTGACAACCGTGTCTCCTCATCGTCCGACACCTCTTTACGCACTTCTTCCACTACGTCAACAATGTCATCATCACCCACAGACTGTGACTAGCCTATAGGGCAGCATCTCCAGGCTAAGCAATCTGGAGATGTGGACATTAAGGGCTTGGGCGTGCGGGTGGGTTGCACTATATTTTCTTTTCCGCTCCAGCGTCTGGGGTATGGAGAGCTGAACGCTGGTGGATGCTGTGGAGGATCGTGGAGGCGACGATGGGGTTTTTGTGCCAGGGTCCTGGGCAGGGGGCTGACTATCAGCTGACACAGGGGAAGGAGCAGTGGTGTGCACGGCCGGAGGTGAACGGGCTTGGTGCCACTGATTCGGGTGTTTAGCATTCATATGCCTGCGCATACTGGTGGTAGTTAAGCTAGTAGTGGTGGAACCCCTGCTGATCCTGGTTTGGCAAAGGTTGCACACCACAGTCCGTCGGTCATCCGGTGTTTCCTTAAAGAACCTCCAGACTTCTGAAAATCTAGCCCTCGCCGCGGGAGCCCTCGCCACGGGAGCTTCACTACGTGACACATTTGGTGCTGATGCACCTGCTCTGGCCCTGCCTCTCCGTCTGGCCCCACCACTGCCTCTTCCAACCTGTTCTGCTATAGGACTCTCCTCCTTCTCAGAAGCACTGTGTTCACCCGGCCTCTCAACCCAGCTTGGGTATGTCACTCATCATCCTCCGATCCCCGTCTGCCCCCCTCGACTTCCTTCCTGCACAACAACTTCACCACTCTGACAACCGTGTTCTCATCGTCGGACCCCTCTTTACACACTTCTTCCACTACGTCAAGAAGGTCATCATCACCCAAGACTGCGATGGTGGAAAACCGGGGCATCGAAAATTGCTCAGCAGACCAACCGGACAGCGGTTTGTGACTGTGGGAGGGGTCCAGAAAACGGTCCTCAGAGTATGCCGGTTCAAATGCCAAATTTCATGGGAGGGGCCGAATGGGGGAGGAGGTGAGGTGCAGGAGCTGGAGGAGTGCGATTTCGGTGGACTTTGGGTGGACTGCGTGGAAGATGAATGGTGGACCAAATGCTCGAAGCATTGTCGCAATCCACGACATCACCTGTTCGCACTGTTCTGGCCTCAACAGTGCTCTACCACGAGTCCCAGTAACTTCAGACATGAACCTAGGGAGTGTAGCTCTGCGGCGTTCCCCCTGCTCCTCATCAGCAGGGTGTCTCACCCGCCCAGGACCACAGCCTCTGACCCCTGAGCGTAGTTGGACGCCCACGTCCCGCCCTCGTCCTCTACCCCTGCCTTCGGGTAAACATTTTGAAAATGAAAGTTATAATTTTAATTTTTTTAACTTTTTTTGTGTTTTTTGTTTTTTTTTTTTGTGTTTTTAGTTTTTAAACCAAACGATGCTATCTATTGCTATGGCTATTTCTAGCCAAGTATGAAAGACACCTGTATGCCAGATGAGAGACGCTGAGTTATGAAAAAATAAAGTAAAAATAAAGAAATGGCAGACTGTGCCAATTGAAAATCCACCTGCTGATCCTGGTTTGGCAAAGGTTGCACACCACAGTCCGTCGGTCATCCGGTTGTTTCTTAAAGAACCTCCAGATTCTGAAACTCTCGCCTCCGCCGCGGGAGGCCCCGCCACGGGAGCTCACTACGTGACACATGTGTGCTGATGAACTGCTCTGGCCCTGCCTTCGTCTGGCCCCCAACCACTGCCTCTCCAAACCTGTTCTGGTCGAGGATCTCCTCTCTCAGAAGCACTGTGTTCACCGGCTCTTCAACCAGCTTGGGTCGTCACCTCATCTCCTCCGATCCTCAGTCTGTCCCCCCCTCGGACTTCCATGCCCTGACAACAACTTCACCCACTGTCTGAAACCGTGTCTCCTCATCGTCGGACCACTCTTTACACACTCTTCCACTACGTCAGAAGGTCATCATCACCCACAGAATGACGACTGGTGGAAAAACCTGGGCATCGGAAAATTGCTCAAGCGCAACCGGACAAGTGGTTTGTGACGTGGGAAGGGTCAGAAAACAGTTCCTAGAGTATGCCGGTTCAAATGCCAAATTTTCATGGGAGGGGGCAGACTGGGGGGAGGAGGCCGTAGGTGAGGAGCTGGGAGGATGCCGATTCGGTGAAATGGGGGGACTGCGTGGAAGACTGATGGGGGACAAATTGCTCGAAGCATTGTCGGCCATCCACGACATCACCTGTTGCACTGTCTGGCCTCAACGTGCTTCCCCGGAGTCCAGTAACTTCAGACAGTGAACTAGGAGTGTAGCTCTGCGGCGTTCCCCTGCTCCCTCATCAGAAGCGTGTGTCTCACCCCGCCCAAGGACCACAGCTCCTGACCCTGCAGTAGTTGACGCCCACGTCCCCGCCTCGTCCTCTACCCCTAGCCCTCGGGTAAACATTTTGAAAATGAAAGTTATAATTTCTTTTTGTTTTAACTTTTGTGTGTTTTTTGATGCTTTTTTTTTTTTGATGTTTTAGTATGTTATAAAACCATCCGATGCTATCCTATTGCTATGGCTATTTTCTAGCCAAGTATGAAAGCACAGCTAGATGGATGACGCTGAGTTATGAAAAAATAACAGTAAAATAAAAAAGGAAACTGGCAGACTGTGCCTAATTGAATCCAACCCCTAATAAATTTCCCACTTCGGTTTGCATGGATATGTGCGTCACTAGCGCATAAACACAGCGGTCGCAAGTCTCACTACAAATTCCTCACAATTTGTTGGATGCACTGCAGCAAGGACAGCACCAGCAGATCAACCAGAAATAAAATATTATAAAGCTATTGTAGGCGTAAGTAAGCCGTTTGGATTCTCCTTTGGCTATTTTCTAGCCAAGTATGAAAGCAACACTGATGAGATGACGTGAGTTATGAAAAAAAAACGAAAATAAAAAGAAAATGGCAGACGTGCCTAATTGAAATCCAACCCCTAATAAATTTTCCCACTTCGTCTTTGCGATGGATAGTGCGTCACTAAGTGCTAAACACAGCGTCAAGTCTCACTACAAATCCTCACAATTTGTGTAGATGCACTGCAGCAAGGACAGCCACCAGCAGATCAACCGAAATAAATATATATAACGCATTGTGGCGTAAGTAAGCCGTTTGGATTCTCCTTTGGCTATTTTCTAGCCAAGTATGAAAGCACACTGATGAGATGACGCTGAGTTATGAAAAAATAAAGTAAAATAAAAGAAACGGCAGAACGTGCTAATTGAAATCAACCTAGAATGGTCCCACTTCGGTCTTTGCGATGGATATGTGCGTCACTAAGCGCTAAACACAACGGTCGCAAGTCTCACTACAAATTCCTCACAATATGGTAGTAGATGCACTACAGCAAGGACAGCCACCAGCAGATCAACCAGAAATAAAATATATAACGCTATTGTAGGCCTAAGTAAGCCGTTTGGATTCTCCTATGGCTATTTTCTAGCCAAGTATGAAAGCACACTGCTATGCCAGATGAGATGACGCTGAGTTATGAAAAAATAAACCTAAAATAAAAAGTAAATGGCAGACTGTGCCTAATTGAAATCAAACCCCTAATAAATTTTCCCACTTTGGTGTTTGAGGTGGATATGTGTGTCACTAAGAGCTAAACACAACGGTAGCAAGTCCCCCTGCAAATTCCTCACAATATGGTACTAGCTGCAAATTAAAAAAAAAAATGTATAACGTTATTGTAGCCCTAAGAAGGGCTGTTGGGTTCTTGTAGAATCACTCTTGCCTAACACTATTCTAATAGAACAGCCTAACGCTTTCCCTGACCAGCAGCAGCTCTCTCCCTAGCGGCATCCAGACACAGAATGATCCGAGCAGCGCGGGCAGCGGCTAGTCTATCCCAGGGTCACCTGATCTGGCCAGCCAACCACTGCTATCGACGTGTAAGGGTACCACGTCATGCTGGGTGGAGTGCAGAGTCTCCTGGCTTGTGATTGGCTCTGTTTCTGGCACGGCGGGAGCTGCCATTTTCTCGAGCGGGCGAAGTATTCGTCCGAGCAACGAGCAGTTTCGAGTACGCTAATGCTCGAACGAGCATCAAGCTCGGACGAGTATGTTCGCTCATCTCTAGTCCTTACTCTCGTAATTTACTAACTGGTCAGTACTGCAGTGCATTTTATCCTTCATTCCTTCCTAGGACAAAAGAAAAGTTCTTCCAGCATTCCAGTATTTGTGCCTACCCAGAAAGTGCTAATAAAATTTTGTTATGGGCACCCCAAATGGACATGCCCTGAATAATACATACAGTACATGGAGACTCAAAAGTTATGTCTTTAAGAATGCGATAATAAACACTTGAAACCAACATTTGCTGCTGTTTTTCACGCCCTGCATGCCAGAAAACAAATGTAAAGGAAAAAGTCATGATTTGAGTGCATAACCACTTGCAAATGTATACAAAATCTTTATACATAAATATGATACATTTCCCAGTCCATTTAAAAAACAAGTAAAATATTAAGAAAAACTTGAATATGTATGGTATATCCACATCATGCCTACTTTTCAAAAAGAGGGGGGAAAAGTCATAATTTCCTGGCCATTGAACTGGAATTGCGACTTTTTATGCCCTGTATACAACAAAATTGGCATAATATGTTTATGTTACTTTACCTATAAATAAATAATGTGCACCAATGTAGACATTCGGTGAAAACATGCTTACAGGTATATACTGTGCAATGAGACTAAATATACCCTATGGCAGAGAGTTTCTATATAGAGCTGGTACATAGTATGTGGTGTATATTTTTTTTGCTTCTCCAGGGGAATGGTGTATAAAACATGCAGAAAAGCGCACTTTTTCAAATCATCATGTAGTAAAATAAAAATTGGAATGCTCCACCTAGGTACAACAAGCCTGCAATTAAAAAGTTTTCCAAGTAGAAAACTGTGAATCACTGATGATTACCTTCCTGTAAGGAGGAGGCAATAAATCAGAAAGTACCATGTAGAGTTCTAATTTAATGTCTTACATAATAAACTTGTTTTAATTACAAATTAACCATTTACATTTTAGACTTTGTAAATATGTACATGGGAGGTTTCTGTAAAATGATGAACAATTGATCTTTATTAGTCACTGGATCCTTCATAGACTACTACCGTCCAACTTATGAGAATCTGGTGTTGCAGCTAATTTTTCCACTGCAAATGTGGAAAATGCAACTCATGATCTGTATAAATAGGAAGTGCAAAGTTTTGTTAGTATTATATAACCATCTGTTTGATACAGAAAAAAGGTCAACTCCTGACATGATGTTCCAGATGTGTTCTATTGCAATGATCCCCAACTGCCGGGCCACCGCCCAAGACCCGGTGGTGGAACACTTGATTTTCAGTAACCCATGCCATAGGTTCGCCACCACATATATATATACAGTCCCCCTATAATAACTATATATAGTCCCCCTATAATAACTATATACAGCCCTCTATAATAACTATATAAAGCCCCCTATAACTATATACACCCCCTATAATAACTTTAAACAATCTCCCTATAATAACTACATAAAGCCCCCTATAACTATATACAGCCTCCCCATAATAACTAACTACATACAGTCCCCCTATAACAACTATATACAGCATCCCTATAATAAATAACTATATGCAGACTCCCATTATTGCTATATACAATCCCACTATAATAACTATATACAGTCCTAGCTAAAATACTAAAATTGTACTCACCTTCCATCGTTCCGTCGATGCGCGCCGTTCTCATCTTCCAACGTGGTGTCAGGATGGATATCAGATGCAAACAAAGGTGGCGCCCCCATCTTTGTTTAAAACCAATCATCTATGGCAGAGCAGGGAATTTATTGTTCCCTCGCTCTACCATAGACCAAAGTAAGGCTCATCGGCAGCATTTGTCCCCAGGAGCCTGGAGCCAAATTCACTGTTGGCGATTCAGGTGGTCATGCGGAATTGCGGAATCGTCCACACAATCGTTCCAGCCACAAGGAGTTTTATAAACTCCCCTTGTGAGGTGGCGAGCTCAAAATCCTACCAGTACTCTCTTTTGCATTGCAACAGTAACAGTACATCTGATTGGTGACACAATTACATATTCATTCCCAGGCAGATGCATTACCATTTCCAGACACTTGAGGTCCCCCTGGTTTATCAGGCCATAAAGAATACCCTATTGAAGGAGAGGGATGTTGATTTCGCAACACAAGATTTAACCCTGCGTTGGCAGCGGTGTTGCACAAGCATAAAATAAAATGGTCTACAGTTGTACTACAGCTGAATGGATGAGGCATGATGTTATGCAGCACACAGGGATCACACGTAGACAAGATTATGAACTACAACTCACAGTTCTTTTATTCCAGAACTCAAACACAATAAAGGCAGCAGACCAAGATAACCGTCCATGTCCAAGGTAGCTGGTTGGATTATTTCTGGCAAAGGAGGCTCACAGCCTAGTTTCAGTAGCTTTGGGTTGGAGAAGTTAGGAGCTGCAGGCTCAGAGCTTCAGGAGGCCTAAAGTCTACAGGCAGTGGGGCACATTTACTGACGGATGCCTTTCTGACAGACTTTTTTTTAGGTGAAAACTGCTTGCACAGGTATTTATGAAGGGTTTGCACTGTTATTGTGGGCGTTCTGGTGCTCTGTCTGACCATGCATCGGATATAACATGCAAATTGTGTCGCACGTTAAAGTTGTTGCATTTTAAATGTGCAACACAAAAAAGTTGGTGAACTCTGTCGGATCAGTGCAGGGAAGCGGCACTTCCATGATTTCTGGCGCACGTTCTTAATGAATGTGTTGCACCCAGCATTATACACTGGTAGAGCACTTTTAGTTAAGTTTTTAGGGCAGATTTAACAATGTGTCTCAGGTCCCGCCAGTCTCTAGCTGGAAAAGACTAGTTTGTTGCTGCCCCAGATTTATCACTGTGATGATTAATTCTTGTGCAGCATAAGACTGCCGGTTCCTACTTTTAGTTGGTCTAAACTGCGACAGAATTTTGTGCGGGCGGACGATTCCCCACAAGCCACACACCTGCGAGGACACGTCCTTCTCCCGAAGGCCACGCCCCTTAATTGGTCAAGTCGGGAAAGTGCCAAAAAAAAGGTCTAAAAGCCTTGATAACTGTGGTGAAAGGCATTTTAGACAGTGTTTTTGGCGCAAAACCACCAGAATTGTGGCGCAAGTGCGTTAATAAATCCCCCCCCCCAATATGTGAACCCTTTCCTTCCAGGCAGATACTGTGCTGCAGTAATACCAGTTATGGTCAGTATATACATACTAGGGAAGTAATACATAATTAAACGCAATGGATATATTATTAAAGGCAATTTCATTTAGAAACCACTCAGAGTGTAGTATCCAGTTGGCCATGCTTCATCTACATCTCAGAGATATTAGAAGTGCATAAGGTTTGTAAAGGACCCATCCAGCAGGCCATTACAAGTGTATGAATCACATTGGGGAGGTTTAAAATGTACATAAATCTCCCCGCTCTGCATGGCACTTTGGGTGTGAAGGGATGGAGAATGAAGTAACCAGGGGGTATGAACACCCCAGCCTGACGCATTTACTATAGTCTCTGCCAAATTATAGTTGAAATCTCTGCCAGGTCAGACCTGATCTAAATAGGTCCCACCTGGGGCGAGATTGTACCTGAATCTAAGAGGCTGGAGCCTCTTAGGATGGTGGCACACGTGGTGTTTTGAACCTGTTTTTAGGCCATTTTTAAGCAGTCTGTTAAAAAACACATGCGTTTTAAGACTGCTTAAAAACGGACTAAAAACTGGTTAAAAACGCCACATGTACCCCATGCTTAGAAGATGTGGGCACAATCTCTGACCTGGTGGAGATTTCTGCTATAGTCTCTGCTGGTTTTCCGACACAAACATAGTAAATGTGGCAGTCCTGGGTGTTCATGCCCCTGCCTGCCCAGGCCTCCCCTGCTTCCCCGGAAAACCCTTTGAACTGGCAGGTATGGGGGGAATTTGCATGCTTTTCTGCTAAGAAACTGGTTGAAAAGGCATAATAAATCTCCCCCACTGTGTTTGGGAAATTTTGTTATGCATTTGGTTTCATAAATAAAATCTAGACAAATCTTTATACTTAGTCCATATTAAAATAACTAACCTGAAGTTGTGTTGGCAAGGCTTATTTTTATAGAGTTATAACATATATATTATATTACCCAGTTATTTTATAATGATTGGCTTGTGCAACAAATTATAAAGTAAACAGAGCAGTCATTTATTTATAGCCTTGCAGCTTTGAAACAGTTGGTAAAGTTACAGGATTAGCCTCTGTTCACATTAGTTTTGGCATATACATCAAGAAAACCACT
Organism: Engystomops pustulosus; assembly: GCA_019512145.1. Classification (NCBI taxonomy): domain Eukaryota; kingdom Metazoa; phylum Chordata; class Amphibia; order Anura; family Leptodactylidae; genus Engystomops; species Engystomops pustulosus. Next base: position 170,536,750 of record CM033641.1, read on the forward strand.
GGTTTAAAAAACAAATGTTTCCATAGGCCTCTGTTTACCTAATGGATGCCCAAAGCGTATTAACCTTTTCATTTGCAATTCTCGTCAGGAAAAATGGACCATTCTACAAGTATTAAACCTGGGCCTGCATGAAAAAAAACAGAAGTTTGGCCAAATGTGACAGTCCATAGTGACTTGGAATTCACCACATACATGAATCATAGCTTTCTGAACAAGCCAACACTAGTGTTGAATTTTAGAGAGAAACAATCTTTTTGGAGACAACTAACAAAAAGTTATTTTGAAATTGATGTATTAATAAAAATAATCTTTACATAGTACATTAACAACAACAAAAAATAATTCATGAAAAATATGTGGGTAGTACTATACTGTATTTTTAAAATAAATGCACCAGCAATTTTATAGGGCATTGTTATACTGGCACATTTATGCCTTTTTTGTGCTGTCAGATGCCACATTAGCTATTCATCCCTAGAAGCACTGCTGCAGAGTATTTCAAATATTTGATGGTGCATGTTACTGCAGGGGCGATACATGCTGCTAACACATTCTTTATAGATGCATTGCTTGTAGACACAAGAATCTCTATAAGGGTACAATCACACAGCGGTATGCCCGCCGTGCGGACATACCGCCGTGTGATTGTACCCTTATAGAGATTCTCGTGTCTACAAGCAATGCATCTATAAAGAATTCCATAGAGAATAGCGGCGCGTGCCGCTATTGCCGTCTATGGGGACGTACATGCAGCCGCAAATTTGTGGCCGCATGTACGTCCCCGCAGACGGCCATGTGAATGTGCCCTAATGGCCAGTTTCAGAACTGTCATTTAGAGACGACAAACGATGCAGCCCCACCTAAGAAAAACAAGCCTACCAATACAACACAGTGTTCCAGGTTTACATTGGTGAGTCATAGGGCACCATTTGTTCGGAGATCTAACTCAAATGAGATCTCAGTTGAAAACCAAATGAGTTAAAGTATATATAGTTTTTTAAAGCATTGCAATTGTAGAAGAATAGATAGAATAATTGTTTTCCACTGTAAGCGTAATCAAAATATTTATGCTGCACGATAAAAAAGGCAGTTCCAGCGTGAATTAGATGCATGCTTAACATCAATAACAATACATTCATACAGACAGATGCAGAAAAGCATGCAGTGTTCCCCAACATACATTCTTGGCACTGAGTTTTACCATTGTATACTTCTTTTGCAGCAATTGTAGTATAGTAAGTATATATGAGACAAAGCCTATGATTCAAAAAAAGACAAAAAAAGTCTATGATACCATAGTACAGTATGTAAGACAAGAATAGAAAATAAATTGCCTACTGCTACCAACTCCAGGAGGTCACAAATGTATAAGTGTCCCCTGCGTAAGCGATTCTGTTACTGTGTGATGTGCCTTTAATATGTTTTTACACAGTCATAACTAATATTAGAACTGTGAGTAGTAAAGCGCCCATACCTTATGTCAAACCACCCACTTCCTAAAAGTGACAGGTACCACGCCCCCTTTGATTCAGAAGTACACACCCCTTTGATTTAGTCCTATTTCTCTCCCTTTTTTTTATGGGGTTCCGTAATGTGAGGGTACCTGGAGCCTGTGCAGAGTAAACCCCCTTTTATGTGATCTGTAGCAGATTCATATTATATTGGATGTCACACATAGTTTAATTTAACTTTAATTGTATATGTATCTAATGCAGTGTTCTTACTTGAAGTATAAATTGAAACCGCCTATGATTCAGTCCTATTTCTCTTTCTCCTTTTTTTACTGATACAAAAAATAATCTCCCAGATAAAAAGAAATATTACTATGTTGTAACACAGAGTTTAATATAACTTTAATACAAAGTTAAATATAGAGCAAAAATTTATACAGCAAAGAATAAAATTGTGTATGTTTTCTGTAGAAGGTCTGGACAAGAGCCTGTGAGAGGCTCAATAAGTTTAGAATCTAAGGGTTGCTCTGTCCTTATATTCTGTCCTCAGCTGATAAGATCCCATTAGCACACTGCCCCAACATTAATTACACTGTATGATGCAATATGATGTATCAGAAAAGAAAAAACAAAGTTAAATGAATGCTGAAGTGCTAAGATAAGGGAAAATCTGTCGGGAAGTACCTGACAGGATATACTTTTTACACAAAAAAACTGAAGTTTAAATACACTTACCCAATATGCTACATCAGCATGTATAAAACTAGTAGAAACAATTGCATTACAGAGTTAGCCACGCAGTTTGTAATAAGGGGAGCCCCCTTTTCTATGGGAGTAAACTGCCCTGTGTTATCCCCGTTAGGGTGGATGAAATAGACATGCCTCTGCGTGTAGAAGTGAATGATCCGAATGGTTCAATCAATGCCATTTTTATTTCTTTAAGATTCTCTCACGTAGTTGAATTACCCACAACTGTAGAGGGGATATTTAGTTCAGCCACGGCAGAAATATGTCTCATGGCCCACAATGACTAGACATGGAGGCAGCCGGCAGCTTACCTTGCATGCAGTATATTCTAAATGTTACTGAATTGAAACAAGGATAAATTAGAAGTTGTTAGAGATGAATTTCATGTTTGCCAATAGCTTGGTGAGAATAGTAGAGTGATACTGCTTTTGCAGCCCATATTGTCAGCATCCACTGTATCTAGTCCATCTATTATATTACATACTTCATGCATTACATTTCATTTCCAGGTATATTTCCTTACCTTAAAAAGATGAAGATATGAGGAGTCTTCTATTCGATCGCAATGCCTACTGGATAATGCAGCTAAATACTAAATTCACTCCAGAAATGAGAAACAAAATAATGTTGCATTATCATTAGAAATATCCATGCCTTAATGTCCCTGATCCTGAATGTCATTTTGGTGTTAGTTATTTGCTAACTTGTTTTAAATTCACTATTTGCATTTGTGATAAAATTTTAACAATATATAATATGTGTAGTAACATCATATAATTAATTACTAAACATCAATATGCGCCTGTGATATGGTTTATTTATTTATTTTATCACATAATGAAGACTTACAGATATATCCATCCACATGAGAATCAATTTAATATTGACTATATTTATGATTTATATACCATATCCGGTAAAATCTCTACACACCTAAATGTATTGCGTTGTGTGAAGTAGCGCCATATTTTTGCATTGTCATAGCGCATGTTCAACATATTTCCAGATAATTACAGATAGGAATAGAGACACTTTGGTGAAAGAGTTTACTCAATTGTTCAGAGCAAACCCCACAAGAGGAAGGAATTGTCTCTACAAATCAGAGATTTAACATCTGAAGAAGTCATTAAGGGTACTTCTTCTGACACGACACCTTTCTACGGTGGCGTGTCAGAATAATATTTCGGGACACCGGGTTTAGCTGTTGCCGGTGTCGGGCTGTGAAATCACAGCCCAGACCCGGCACTAACACCCGGGATTGGAAAAACTCAGATCCCGGGTGTTTAGCCCCTTACATGCTGGGGTGTGTAAGTGTCCCCACCGTGGATCGGACCCCTCCCACATACAGAAGTATAAGACCATTTGACATTAGACAAGCAGTGACTTCAGTATGAGACCATTTGTGATTAGACAAGCAGTGACAGGGTTATGACGGGTTTACATTAGACAGGCAGTGACTGCAGTATGAGACCCTGAACATGGACCCAAACTTCTGACTGAAGTGCGTGTTTGGGTCTTTGTACCCAATTAGAACCATATTCGAAACAGGATAGAAATGAAGTGGCTGCATTGTAAGACAATTTGACACTGGACAGTGACTGCAGTTTGAGACAGTTTAAGATAAGACAGGCAGTAACTTTGGTTGTGAGATTTTTTTTATGTAAGTCAAGAGCCAAAAACTGGTGTTTTAGAGCAAACTCCTTCGTCACCTTCTGATGAAGTAGAATCCCGGTCTAATCTATCCTATACACATGATTCCCCTAGATGTTACAAATGAAAATTATGAAATGTCACACAGACAGGAAGCTTACATAGAAGAAGATATTTTCAGAGCGAGAAGAAGACCTTCAAATGGATACTGATGTGTCTGTAGTGAAAATGTTTGTAATTGGACCCCCGTAGCCTTTGTGCAGTGCAGTCAGGAAAGGCCCAAGCGAGGGAAGCTGCATTTCAGTGAAGACTAAATACCTGAGATTACAGGTAGAACCTTGCAAATACCAAAACAGAGATAGGGTGAAACCACAATGAATTTACATGTACAGCTACAAGTGAGCACTAGAACTACAAGTCCCAAACTGGGCACCATGTAAAAATTGATACTTTCAAACAACTGAATTACTGTCATTGTCATTGTAATTCAAATAAAAATAGCTCTTACGTGATCTCTTGAGATTCTTTTTTCCCATGAGAGATTATTTTTTGACTTAAAGAAACTTAGTGGCCCACATTTATTAATAGTGAGGTTAACTACAAATGCAGAGGGCACCTGATACATGAAGACCAGAGCATGTTCCTCATGAATCTTCCGTGCCCTGTGGGCACCCAAAGTGCATGGGTTTATAGGGCGTGTGCCACAATTATGTTGGACTTCCGCACCAGAACACCTCTTCAGCTGCACAGTATTGTGTTGCACAGTGCAGCCGTGGTGAAATGATGGGGCAAACACTTTTGCACATGTATTTACAGACTGCTTAATAAATGTGGACCATTGTATTCATCCATAAGTATTCTACACCTCCCTATGTGAATGCTTATTGTTTTTACAACTACTATCTGATGGAGCTAAAAGTGAATGTGATGTCATGTAACTGCATGCTTGTGACTGTATGTGTGTTCTGGGTCACATTGTGTAGATCAGGTTTCTAACCTCCTGTGCTGAACAGTGATTCAGTCTTATTTCTAGTAAAACATGTTTAAGAGCTGCAGTCTCCTCTAATTACCTGTATTTCTAAGAACTGGGTAATGACATCATTGGGGCACATTACTAAGGGCCAGTTTTCTGACGGACTTTGCACTTTCGTTTCAGTGCAAACTGCTTGAACGGGTATTTAAGAAGAATCCAACGTTTCGTGGCGCAGCTGCGCTATTCTTCATGTGAAAAATGTCAAGTATTTGCAATTAAAGGAATACTAGAATAATAACTTCTGTGTGAAATACAGGTGCAAACACCACTACAGGGCACAGATTTGATCTTAGAGTCCTACACTGGCAGTGGGTACATTGCTGTACGAGTGCAGGGTAAAGAAAGACTTCAAGGAGCTATCTGAGATTTTGCATAAACATTTCCTTTTGGCTGCAGAGGTCACACCACACTTTTTCCAGCAGAGTAAAAAATACCCCTTTTCGCCTTTTTAGACCAGGAGAAGTAGTGACTTTGCAATAATGTAAATACACATTGTAGAGTTCTACAATATGTTTAGGAAGTCTCCATTAATGCAGGGGAACCATTTATAAAGCTGTTCATGTTCTTGCCTGCTCTTGCCATTTTTTCCTTTTAACCAAAAAAGGATTAAGATATAGGCCTCATGCCACTATATGGGTAATGTGAGCAAACAATGAAAACAACTTTATGCAATTAAAATTAGTGAAACAGTGGGGAACATTTACTAAGAACAGTGCAAACTGCACTAAATGCAGTTTGCCTGTGTAGAGTGTGCCAGATTTAGGACTTCTGGCGCACATGCTGCAAGAATATGACGCCCTCTGCACTGCTCCGACAGAGTGCACCAACCTTTTTTTGGTGCAGCTTTAACATAGGGCTTGCGACATACTTCCGTCGGACTTTGCATATTATATCTGGCACACAATCTGATTGAGCACTGGAGCACCCCCTAATTTGTTTTGCTTAAAGACTATTGAAGCTGCGTCACAAAAGGGTCGCATGCAACACAATTGTGGTGCGGACACTTCTTAAATACCTTTGCAAGCAGTTTGCACCTAAAAGAACGTGCAAAGTTTGACGGAAAACTGACAAAAATGTCTTAGTAAATGTTCGCCAATATCTAATTATTAAAAAAAAAAATTTAGATAGCAAAATAAACATAAACTCCAACTGCCGTGACAAGTAGAATAATAGTGTAAAGTTTTCTACAGAACTTAGTGAGTGAGGAGTACAATAGGTAGGTGAACGTATGTTCCCGACCTCTTCCATCTAGTGGAGCATATGAGAGAGTACAAATGGTGGAGAACTATGTTAAAAGATAGGGCACATCAGGTCCCGACACCACCCCGTCAGGGTTTTATAGGGACGTCCTGCCCTACACACCCCATTGGGCGCACTACCTCAGCCCATTTCTCCTCTTCCTTTGTCGGTTTTGTATCGATTCACTAATCTTCTTGCTCCTTTATATTTTCTGGATTTTATTGTTTTGATTCCAATAAAAGTCATCTTTTAACATAGTTCTCCACCATTTGTACTCTCACAACTTAGTGAGTGGCACAAAATTCAAACCTAAAAAATACTGAATTGTAGGGAGGTTTTCAAAATGCTTAAAACAGAGTGTTTTCACAGCTGTTGTATAAAAACTTGTAGCTGTATGCAGTAATGTAAGGCATTTGTATAGTGCATACAGTGAATGTAAGAGAATCTACTGCACATATACAAAATACACTATGCCTTTATTGTAAACATATACATATATTGTAAACATATACTTCCCATATATATTGTGAGCCCTCACGGGCAGGGTCTACTTCCCACTTCTTTCAGATCTCTTTAGATTTGTATTTGTACTTGCATTTGTTCTCGTCTTAGTGTTATGTACAGTGGGTACGGAAAGTATTCCGGACCCTTTACATTTTTCACTCTTTGTTTCTTTGAATGTACATTAAAGAGCACAAAAAAGAACTTTTTTGATCCTACCAATTGACTGCAATTAAACAAATTTGTGGAAAATTTATAGCACCCATCATGGTTTTCATGTAATCTATAAATAAATTATAATAATGTCTACAACCGATGCTGTTACAGTAGAAGTATACATTAGAAAATGTCTTTATATCAGCTCACCCCATGGCAGATAATGCCCTTGATAGGTTACAGTTTGCTGCATTGTATTGTATACCTAGGGCAGTGATGGCAAACCTTTTAGATACTGAGTGTCCAAACTACAACCAAAACCCACTTTTATGTCGCTAAGTGCCAGCATGACAATTTGAGCAGTAAGCTATTGATCTCTGCTGTATCACAAGTTTCAATTGTATTGGCGTCCTGAGGACACCAATACAATAGAAAGCAGGAGACATTTGGATTGCAGCTTCCCTCCAGGATCCCCTGCAGAGGAAGCAGGAGCTCCAATTATAATCCATCTCTTTGAACACCTTCTGGCCTCTCCTGTAGTCCTGGCAGCCAAGTAGGTGTCACTTTATAATAGCACGGAGCGTGGCGCGTCCTTGGCTGTATTGGACTGTCGAAAGAAGCCTTGAGTCCTATCTGGCAAATTCTGTGCTGGGTGCCCACAGAAAGGGCTCCGAGTGTCACCTCTGGCACCCGTGCCATAGGTTCGCCACCACTGACCTAGGGCAATAGAAAGAGTATTAAATGAGCTAATTATTTTGATCTGTTCCACAGAGGCTGCCAAAGTAGCATTTTTTGTTCAGAAAAGCAAAGGGTGTGTAGGAAAGTAAAGTTTAGGTAAGCTGGTGTTTTCCTGTGATCCTCAGAATACCTTTTTTTACTTATAATTTATAATATTAATTAACCTCTTGCTGCTAGTACTAGTACAGCACAGAGTCTAGCTAATAGTACGCCATGCCGTAATGGTATGGTGTGGAGCCGATGCTGGTTCAGCTCTGCACCAGCGCTGAGCCAGAATCGGGAATCGCTGGGTGTCAGAGGTTATCTACCACTGACTTCCCTGTGTAACACCCCCAGTCGAAGCGAGCTCCGATCGCTGGTGTTAACCTTTTAAATGTCACAATGTTATAGCAACCCTAGAGGTTGTCCATAATAAAAGTCAGCCTATGCATCAGCATTGTTGCAGTGTAAATACCCTGCAATACATCAGTATTGCAGGGTATTATAATGAATAAGCATTAAAACGATTGCTTGTATCATTAAAAAAGTTTTTTAAAAGTAACAAAAAAGATTTTTAAATAAAAATAAACTAATAATTGTAAAAAACTGAAAAAATGCAAGCAAAATATAGAAATTTGAAATAGCAGTAATTGTACTGACCCGTTGAATAAATCTAACATATTACTTAGGGTTAATGGTGAACATCAAAAAAAGGTTTAAAATCGATTATAGAATTGAGAGATGTTTTTACTACAACCTCCCCACAAAATAGTGAATACATTTTCAGCAATAAGGCACAGACACCCCCAAAATAGTACCAATTCAAATGCCTCTCATCCCACAAATAATAAGCCCTTGCATGGCAACATTAAAAGAAAAACAAACATTTTATAGCTCAAAAAAGTTCACAGTGAACCAAAAAAAAAATTCTATAAGGAAAAAGTAGCTAATGCATGGAGTTGTATGGAGAAGGAGGAAAAGACAAATGGTGATCCTGTGGTCTGAATAGGACTCTACCATGCACGTAAACAAGGCACTAGATACAAGAATACAAAATGTTGATTGCAAATATAACGTACGTAGTACAACGAAAGTTGAATGCCCCTGGCAATTGGTAGACATTGCAAACAAAATACAGTAAATTGAACGTTAATGCTGCACAGTGTTCAGTGCACAGTGTTTGTTCAGCAGAGATAAACTGATGAGATAAAGAAACATACTGGATAGTCTACACACATATACATGGAAAACAAGTATTTATTGGTATTTCACGTTCCCTCTCTTCTCAACTCCTCCATACAGAACCAATCCCACAGTTCCCAGATTTTATCAAACAGCAGGGTTCGGTTGTTTAAGGAGGCAGTCAGGGATTCCATACTGCTAATTTTCCGTACCCTGCCGAGAAGGTCCAGAAGGGAAGGAGGAGTCTTTATTTTCCAAAATTGTGAATTAAACACCTTGAAGCCGTGAGAATGTGCAGCTTTATTTTGGTATCTCTCTTACCCTAGGGTTGAGCGGATATATTCAGCAAGTAAAATAAGGGAGAGAGTGGGATATCTACTGCTGTGACTGAGTACAGAAGGGTCCGTGCCTCCTGCCAATAAGACTGTATCTGAGGACATGTCCAGAAGACATGCTGAAGGGAGCCCCTGGCTGAGCAGCAATGCCAGCAAACATCTAGTGTGTCTGGGAACAGTCTATGCAAAAAGGAAGGTGTATAATACCAGTGTAACATCAGCTTATACATGTTTTCCATTTGCATAGTGAATACAGAAGTCTTATCTGCACTTCGCCAGATCAATTGCCAGGTCTCCTGGGTTATTGGTCCCCCTCGCTATCCATTACAACTTGGCCATGTATGGGTGTGATACAGGTTCATCTAGGTTGGGGTACAATAGTATCAAGTAGATTTCAGAGACAAGGCCTGAAGTGTGAATAGTGGACTTACATATAAGCTCAAACAAAGTAGGTGTGGAGAAATGCTATTCAGGGACTGCAGCAAATGTCTAATGCGCACGTAGTGAAGACTAGCTGAGGGAAGGAGAATACATTTTTCCTGCAGAATTTCAAAAGGGAGGTTTTCCTATCCCAGTAATCTACAATGTCTGCAAATATGAATAATCCCTTATCATGCCATGGCTTCATTTCCAACCCAGATCGCATAGAAGGGGTGTGTAGAAAATACTGCATTCTACCAAAGAAGGATAAAGGTAGGCTGTTCCAGTTAGTAAGCAAACTCCTTATTTCATGGAAGGGGGAAATTTTGTGCATATAAAGAGCTATGGGAAGAGGTTAGAAATACCCCTAGATACTCAATTCAGTCACTTTTCCAGTTGTATTTGAATGTAGATTTAAGATTTTCTACTAGTTGTTTTGGGAGGTTGAGTGGCAAAGCCTCAGTCTTGGAGATATTTACTTTATAACCTGAAAGGTGGCCTTACTGCGACAGCTGTGCTTGCAAATTGGGAAAGGAGAGTAAGGGTTTGGTCAGGGTAAGCATGATATCATCAGCAAATTCTGCCAACTGAAATTCCCTATTTCTGATTGTAATGTCATGAATATTGGGATCGTGTCTGATAATTGAGGCTAGAGGTTCTATGTTGAGTAAAAACAAGAGGGGAAAAAGTGGGCATGTTGCGTGCCCTTTCTTATCTGGAAAGGTGATAAATATGCATGAGGGAGTTTAATTTCAGCAGTGGGGTTCGAATATAATCCCTCCAGTGCTTGAAGGAAAAGGCCACTATACGTACTTTCTTGTACCTGGCAGTGCGCAGAGGTCCTGATAAATATCCCCCATTGTTACTAATCACAAACTGCATTGTCTGACTTTCCAGGTTCTACCTGCTGAGTCAACTCTTGTTTCTCTATCTTAGATTATTTTCCTCAACGTTTTCCACAAAATGCTGTAGCCCCACAGGCCCCAAGGCTGCAATAATGCTTGTTCCTAGTTGGACCTAATATCTCAGACAGGCAGGTTAGTGCTGCAGCTTTTCAGTCTCTTGCAGTCTCTCAAGACACTCACCACAAGCCCATGTCATGCAAGTACCCACCATCGGAGGAATACATACATAGGAAGCAGCATTCTGTTAATGGCTTACAGAATCCTCAAAATAACATGTTATATCATGGTAAACAGTGTATAACACAAGTACAGCATAACACAGCCCCAAGTTATTTTATTACAACAGGTGCAGTCTAGAAACATATCTGCCAAATGGGAATAGTTCATGGTTTAATGTTTTAGCTACATAATTCTACTACCAGGGACAGAAAAAATGATGTTAGACAATTTGGTTACTAGCAGTACTGAAGGAGTACAATCATCACATCTTATGAATTTGGTGTATTCCATACCTCCAAAGTGTTATGATGGAGGAAAAGGAAAAAAGTTGAAAAGTATTCTGCCCTAAACCACACTCTTCGGCCTACCCTTGACACTGTATACTGCCTCCCACACTGTACACTCCATTTCTGAGACATCCAACCATGAATGGACCCCACTCTATAATGCCCCTGTTTCCTGTTGAAACATATTGAAATATATATATATATATATATATATCATCATAGTATCATAGTATATAAGGCTGGAAGGAGACGCAAGTCCATCAAGTCCAACCTTCAAGAATTAAATAAATGTTTTATCCCCATAACCCATGATATTATTTCTCTCCAGAAAGTCATCCAGGCCTCTCTTGAACATGTACATAGAGTCGGTCATAACAACCTCCTGCGGCAGAGAGTTCCATAGTCTCACTGCTCTTACAGTAAAGAACCTTTGTCTATGGTGATGGTAAAATCGCCTCTCCTCTAGGCGTAGAGGATGCCCCCTTGTCCTGGTCACAGGCCGAGGTATAAAAAGATCTTTGGAGAGATCCTTGTACTGTCCGTTCAGGTATTTGTACATTGTAATGAGGTCTCCCCTCAGTCGTCTTTTTTCTAAACTGAATAATCCCAAATTTTGTAATCTGTCAGTGTATTCTAATCCCCCCATTCCCCTAATAATCCTGGTTGCTCTCCTCTGCACCCGTTCCAGCTCTATTATATCCTTTTTATACACTGGTGCCCAAAACTGTACACAATATTCCATGTGTGGTCTGACCAGGGATTTGTATAAGGGCAAAACTATGTCTTTATCATGAGAATCTATTCCTCTCTTGATACATCCCATTATTTTATTTGCTTTAGCAGCAGCCGCCTGGCTCTGGTCACTAAAATTAAGTTTACCATCCACCAATACGCCCAAGTCCTTTTCAGCTTCAGTTTTACTAAGTAATTGACCGTTTAGAACATAATTATACTTTTTGTTTCCATGGCCCAAGTGCATAACTTTACATTTATCTACATTAAACCTCATCAACCATTTCTCTGCCCATCCCTCAAGCTTCCACAAATCCCTCTGTAATGCTAAACTATATATATATATATATATACACACATATACCGGTATATATTGCCCACCCTTCTTTTTAGTTCCCACTTATATCATTCTCTAACCAGCCCCCTCCCTTCAAAGCTCCGTTTTTTGCTGGCCACTTTCCTGTTGGATACTCACATATAATGACCCATTTAATTTTGGTCCCTTATTTAAAGTGAGAGCTTTAATTTATCCCCCCTTACTTATAATGCCCCCCTTCCCTTTCTGTACCCCCTTCCCATTGTACCCTCTCTATTGTTTATGTATAATTTAAAAAGTAAATAACAATAAAACAACATATTGTCACGACTGGGAGTCTGTGGACCCTCTGGACCACCGTGGGAGGTGGTACTAGCCGACCTGGGACCGGAGTCTAAGTGAATCCCAGTGTTCACCAGAGCCCGCCAAAAAGCGGGATGGACTTGCTGTGGCGGGAAACCACCAGGTCGTTCCACAGGTGCGAATAGCCCATGGTGGCTGAAAAGGTAGTAACACAGGAGACAGTACCCGAAGTGACGGCAGGAGAATAGCACAGGAAGGCACACTAGGACTCACGTCGGGAATCGCAGGAGCTGGCACGCAGGTATGGAGGACCACAGGGACGGGCTGGAACACAGGACCACAGGAACGGACTGGCACACAGGAACGCAGGACCACAGGAACGGACTGGCACACAGGAATCACAGGAACGCAGGAATCACAGGAACGGACTGGCACACAGGAACACAGGAATTACAGGAAAGGACTGGCACACAGGCACACAGGAATCACAGGAATGGACTGGCACACAGGAATCACAGGAACGGACTGGCACACAGGAATCACAGGAACGCAGGAATCACAGAAGCTTTCTCTTCAGGGGAGTTTGAAGATCCGGCAAGGGGCTAGCCCTTTAAATCTGAATGAGCTGGTGCGCGCACGCCCTAGGAGACGGGGACGCACGCGCCGAGCCGCAGGAGCAGGAGAGGACATCGCTGGAGCCAGGGGAGGTGAGATGATCGGAGGTCCGGAGGGACGCTGAGGGCATCCAAGACAGGGATCGCGGGAGCACCCGTAACACATATACTTCCCTTCCCTAGTACCCTGTAGCAGCTGTGCTACCTACCTAGCTGTGGTTGTATGCATCTTTGAAGTCGATGATCACCAGTGAATTCATTGTTCTATTAAATTGTACTATTGTATTTTATTTGTATTATTATTTATTGTAGCTCTAGATTTTATTTTGTGACATCCTCCTTGAAAAGCGGAGCAGTCCCTGAAATATATATGCTACAGGAGTGTTCCTAAAGGTAGAACATCCTATACCTTGTACCTAACCTGATCTCCTGACATTGACCCTACTGCTAATCCTTATTGGTGATTGATTGGAATGGTTCTCCACAGTAAATGCCTAGAAATGAAAAAGAACAACAAGTAATTGATACTGTTATGTTATGTTACTGTAATGAAAAGTTATACAAATTACTAGTATACTTTCTGTACCAATTCCTTGTGGTTTTCTAGATCTCTGCTTGCTGTCACTCTATGGAAAGCTTTATTGTTTATTTGCAGTGGACAGAAATCTGACCATGGTCACACAGATGCACAGATCGTTATAACTCTGATTACTGCCTGTGATGAGCCGTGCACCTGTGTGACCATGGACAGATTTCTGCCCACTGGAAATAAAAATAGAAGATTTTTGTATATTGGAAAATTTTATTATTTTCATCGTACAAACACTAATATTAATTTGCCAAAATGGGAATACCCCTTTAATTCCTTGAACACACATTCCTTCCAACTTTGATGACTGCAGAAGAGAGATCTGAACTGTGGCCCCCTCTTAGTATAATGTCTTTTTCCTTAAAGGGAACATGTCATCAGGAAACTAATTTTCACTAAAGAAAGGTTGCAAAAGCCCATTACAACTGCATTGAAAAGATGCTTTTCTGCCATCTTTAAGCATTTGCAATATAATATAAATGGCTTTCTGACAGAGTTCTCTGGTGATTCTCAGGGTTCGCTTTGGTTTGGATGCATTTAAAGAAATCTAACTTACTCATGAGCTCTCGGCCCCCACCTTTGTTCTCAGGTAAAACTCCCTTCCCCACTGTCATCTCACTATGCAGTGAGCTCAGTCCCTGCGTCAGTGAAGGAGGAAGGAGTTGTACAGGAGTAGAAAGATGGGGGCCGAGAACTGAGAAGTGAGTGAGCATCACAGACAAATAGCATGTTTTTTTAATGCATCCCAACCAAGGCAAACCATGGGACTCAGAATTATGTCAGGAAGCCAAGTAAATTAAAACACACTTTTATTGTAATGCAAAAGTTTAGAGAAGGCAGAAAGGCATCTTTGCAATACAGCTGTAATGGGCTTCTGTAACCTGTTTTGAAAATTAGGTCCCTGGTGACGTTAAAGTGCCCCCACTTATAATGTCCCCTTTTATGTACCTATCCTCACTTATATTGACCCTATATATAATTACACCATATGTGTAGCCTTTGTTACATTTAAATGAGAAAGTAAATCCACAATCGTATATATTAAATCCAATACACTACGACTATCCTACTACACTAATCCAATATAAAATTCCTTTAGTATTTTTTTGCAAAAAGGAAACTATTATTTGTCTACATCAAGGCAGAAAAACACTAGGCCCTTTGTTATACAACCAACATTATACATATTATCAGTTTACAGGATTACTGACAAATTTAACATTATATATAACAGAAGAAGCAAACTCCATACGTGATATTGCAGCTCAATGATGCCACCCACAGGCATCATTCTAATTATGTTTTTGTCAGATATTTACTACTTACTATAGATGCAAGTTAAAACAGGACCTGTCGCCCCCGAAAAATACCCCCACCAAATTAGTTCCCCCTAATCCTGTCCCCAGCCCCTTTATATTTATTGAATTTTTATTAAAATGTGTGTGTGCATACTTAGTTTTAAACGATCCGACCTCTTACCAAATAAGAGGTCGGATCGTCGTACAGGTCCCCAGGCAGTCGAGCGTATTCATGAGAGGGCCGGCCGACACACCCCCTCCACGCCCATGTCAGTCACGGACATGTAAGAATCGCCGGCAGCAACGCAAGTATTTTGCAATCGCTGCCGTCTCTATGTGACGCGGCGCGCTAACAGAGGGGCTTATTCACAGCACTGGTCGCATGTTCGGCAGCCGCTGTTGGCGCGCCGCATTGCATAGAGCCGGCAGCGATTGCGCAATACATGCCCTGGTGCCATCGATTCTTACAGGTCCCTGACTGACAGGAGCGTGAAGGGGGTGTGTCGGCCGGCCCCCTCATGAATACGGACGACTACTAGGGGACCTGTAAAAGTATCATTGTTTAAAACTAAGTATGCACACACACATTTTAATAAAAATTCAATAAATATAAAGGGGCTCGGGACAGGATTAGGGGGAACTAATTTGGTGGGACTATTTTGGGGGTGACAGGTCCTCTTTAAGTAAGATATACTTATTCATACCTATAATCCTATTTCTCAAACAATGACAGACAGGGCACATTTACTTACCCGGTCCTGTCGCGATCCAGCATCGTTTTCTCCGTTGAGGATTCGGGTCTTCCGGGGATTCGCTAAAGTAGAGAGCCCGATGTCCACCAGTTGTCGCTGCTGCGCCGTGGTCCGCCGGAGTTCACCATCCTATCCTGGGTGCATGTAAGCGAGTGTCAAGCGTCACATTTTTTTTTTTAAATACCGTGTTTTTTCCGAATCCATCAGGTTTACCGACGGCCACGCCCCGATTTCCGACACATGCATGCCGGCCCCGATGCGCCACAATCCGATCGCGTGCGCCAAAAACCTGGGGCAATTCAGGGAAAAACTGTGCAAATCGGTAATATTCGGGAAACTCAACGAAAAATAGCGATTCGGGCCCTTAGTAAATGACCCCCATAATGTCAACAATTTTGTTGTAACTATAGAAATTCAGATATGTATGGAGGCCACCTATCTATTGAGTTTACTGTAGATTATTTGTAGTGCTTGATATTAACATGGTGGATTCATTTTATGCAAAGAAATACTTTCCACCTGAAGTGCCTGGAAATGATCTCCTGTTTATCCTCCATTTTTAAATCAGACTATACATTTTTTTCTATTATTGTCTTCTGCCACAATCACCCTTTTACATGTTTGCATGATGGTTGCTGACATGGCTATCATTCTAAGTATTGGCAGTGCAAACGCAATGGCCCAGTCTGACTTCTTGCGTATAAATGTGTATTTATAAAGTGCCTGCGCCAGTTTTGTGATGTAGCAGCACTGTGTCCGACAAGACAGAAAAAAAGGGCGTGTTAGTGTTTAGACAGAGTTTACACCACACTTACTGACGTGCGCCACAATTCTGTCTGTGCCACAATTCTGCAGCATGAACAAAGTGCTCCAAAAAAATGGTGCTGTGGTGCTCACTCTGCACGCTCCACAGGCAAACTGCACATAGTGAACTTAACTAGTATTCATAAATGTGGGCAATTTTGTGAATGTGACCTAAAATGTACATGTAATATTTCTATGTAGCAGTAGAAGGGAACCCACAATCAAGTTTGATGGTGGGCCCTATGCCCCCCAGTCCAACACTGTGCTTTTCTACCAATCATACAATACCTTCTTTCTCTAGGTCCCTAACCTATCAGCCATTCTTTATGTTATAATTATTAGCATTATGCTGTATAAAATTTACTTTACTAAAAAATGGGTCTAGCAATGAAGGTCATTAGACTATAGCGCCACAAGCAGGAATTCTTAATACAAACAAAATTTTATCTCAGTAACCTTCAGCTATTATGATTTTACCTTGTATGTTAAAGAAGTAAAAGAACATTGCGAATCTTCAAGGATTATGATTTATCAGTTCACTGTGACCGACATTCAGTAAAAGAAGGTCATTTACTATTCAGCTCATATTCTTCATATTCAGCTCATATTCTTCATATTGCACTTTGCTACACAGTAAATATACAATACATTTACCTTTTAATAAGATTCATTTCCTCTTTCCATTAAAGTTAACAAAAAAGCTGACTGTTAGTGAGGTATTGTTGGTGTTAATGTTAGATAATAAAAAAACACATAAATTACTTATAGGTTTACACATTGTAAAAACTGCAAGAATTGTTATTTACCAGTTCAATTGACTAATCTGTTTCTAGGTTGACGGAGTGAAAAATGTTTTGTGAAGGTCAAAAAACAATTAAAAAGCAATACCCATAAATCTTACAACACTTCTAAAGCCCCTTTCACACAACTGTCACGGGTGGTCCCGCGACCCATATCGCGGGTCGCGGGGTCCCCCGTGCCCCTCGCCAGCGCACCGCAAGCGCGACTTACGGGTCCTGACTCCTGCCCTGCTCCACCATCTTCGGCTGTGCGTGCGCATCCCCCAACTCCTAGGGCGTACGCGCATCGGCTTCTGTAGATTTAAAGGGCCAGCGCGCCACTAATTGGCGCTGGCCATTTCAGGTAAATCCTTAATTTAATCCTGCCTCTTCCTGTGATCCCTGCCGGATCTTTGTGCCTAGAGCCCTAGAGAAAGCTTTGTTTATGCCGTGTGCTGTTTCTGTGTATTCCCGTTGTGACCCTGGTTCTGCTTTTGACTTCGCTGCTTTGCCGCCTGCCTTGACCTATTGCTACTCCGATCCTGCGCTACCTGTCCTGACCTCCTGCCTGTCCCCGACTACGAGATTGCCTGCCGTTTCTGTACCTCAACCTTGGCTGCCATTGTGGACAAGTCACGCCTGTGGAACGACCTGGTGGTACCATGCTGCAGCAAGACCATCCCGCTTTGCGGCGGGCTCTGGTGAAAACCGGGTACCACTTAGACTCTGGTCCCAGGTAGTGGCTTGTCTCATCGTCCGCAGTAGCCAGAGGATCCACAACCTCGAAGCCTGGCAACAAGCGATTGTACACACACATTTCTGATCCAATCCAAGACTTGCATTGTATTCGGTTGGTTTTGTCAGACATGAATTTTTTTAATGTGTGCGTGAAACTCTCAGCATGCTCTACACATGCAAGTGACACACGTGAAAAGCACTTCATTCAAGTCCAAGTGCAATGCGTTTTTCACTGATCCATTGCCATAGTAAAGATAGACAACAGCGTGAAAAAATGATCAAACACGCTTGTCAAAAAATTGACACGTTGAACAAACTCTGACTGAAAACTGATTAAACTCTGTGGAAAGTGGCAGTTTTTCACTGACTAAAACATGATCGAACACTGATCTGACTCTGAGGAAACACACTGTTGTTTTTGGTAGTCATTCTTGAAACAGATCTACCTCTGATCCAGTCATTAGGTGGTTATCATTGTGGCCAGATCTGCTCATTTCCTCTATGTCAGGAGGCCAGCATTTCAAGACAACAGGACTATTTGGACAGTGTAGCACTACCTGACAACGTGAGCAAAAAGACTGAAAAAGCATGTCCAACCTACTGTAGAATAGACCTCTCTCTGTATTCAAATATACTGTTGTGAGATAGACCTATTTATGGAAAGTCCACAAGATTCTGGAAAAATTTACAACAAAAAAGTTGAATAACTTGCTTGTCAGACAAGGGAATGGGGCTTGGAGGAAAATGGATAGGGCTTGGTTTGGACAAAGATGCAGCACAATGTACCATTAAATGCCAACTAAGCAAACAAATGTGTGTTGTAAAGATAGACTAAACAGTCTATAGATGCAGAGATTTAATAGTCATCATTATAATAAAATAGCTGCATTTTAAGACATGACGATTTACAGTGTTTGACCACTATTCTGTCCCTGTAAATCGCTATGGGCTGGCCATGGTTGTTTCAGGTGGAGCTCACAGTTCTACATTTGACTCTAGTTTAATATGGCATTAGTTCATCTTCAATGGGATGTGTACCAAAATGTACAAGGTGATATTTAAAAGGTCTTGAATTGTTAGTGTTCCAAAACATTTAATCCTATAGTGGTATGTTTTTCTACAAGCTGGTTCCCCAAAAAATGCAGACTAAAGACTTAAAGGACATCTACTATCAGATTACCTAATGGTAGATGACTATTACTTACCTCCCCATCCTGTGTCTCAAGCTTCATTTCTTATTTCTTTGCATAGCCGCATTTCTGTAAAAAAATAAGTTTAAAAGATAAGCAGAGCACCATCAGATTCCACCATAATATAATTTAGGCACACCCCGGGGCAGCGCTAGACCCAATCTGAGAACCGGTGACGTTCCTGGCTCTATTCACATCTCGTGCTCGGCAGATTGCCAACAGCGCAGGGAATGTTTATGCTATTAGCTATCTAGAGCTAATGACATCACTGGCCCTCAGATCGGGGCTGGTGCAGCCCCGGGGTGTGCATAATTTCTATTACGGGGGAGCCTGATGGTGCTCTGCAGAGCACCACAGGCTCATTTGCATATCTTATAAACAAATTTTTTACAGAAATGCGGCCATGCAAAGAAATAATAAAAGCTTGGGACACACGGGGATAGGAGGGGGAGGTGAGTAATTGTCATCTATCATCAGGTAATCTTAAGGTAGATGTCCTTCAATGGGAACCTGTTAGCAGAAATGGACCTAATAAATCACTACCAGTAGGTTGTCAAGCAGCTAAACACATTCCAGATCCTGTTCCTTTCATGGCTTATTTTGGTGACATCATCCAGAAAATAAACTTTGAAGCAACTTGAAAATTAGATGTATAATGCCACAGAGCATTGAGCTTAGTACTGAAGTTCAGCTTCTCCTGTCTCAGAATGTACATTTCACTGTGATTGACTGCTCTGCATGAAAGGACATCAACAGTTTTCCTGAATACCGGTGAATAGCGACAGCAGAAGGGGCATTCTGAGGATGGAAGAGCTTGACTTCATTATTAAACTCTCTACTGGTAGTGGTTTATAAGGTCTATATCTGCTGACAGATTCCCTTTAAAAATTCAATAATTAAAGCCTATTTCCATTCACTGAATTTATATAAATAAATTTGGCTTAATTTTAATGCATGAATTAATGCATTAATGAAAAAATAAATTTAATCTATGTACACATTTTTTAAATTGTGTCAAATGCACTCCCTATTCACTTGTTTATAATGCAACAACAAAAGCTTGATTGAGAGGTTGGAAAAACAGATTGAATGATCTGCACCTCTACTATACATCCGTCCTCTTGACTGATAAGCAACATGAACAGATATAACATGAAACACTTTCCTGTTCTATCGGTTTAGTGTGGCGCATCAACCACAGACTGTCATAAAGCAACTTGCACCATATGACAGGCTGATAAAGAAGCTGCAAGAATAGCTCTATAATACTACATATTATCAACCATGATGGTGATTCTGCACCCTTCTCCTTAGTTAAACTGCAAAGTTTCAAATAAATATACCGGTAGATTAAATTTGACAGTCCATATTTTTCAAGTCTGACAGGTTTCTGACATCTAACATTCCCAGATGATTTTGAGATTTTGTTCAAGGCAAATTGCAGTTCATGTTATTCATACTTATATAGTCACACCACCCAAATGATGTAATAATAATATAGGCTTATAAATAAGAGCAGTTTTATTACATTTTTAACCCCTTAATGACTGCTGTATCAGGTTTTTACAGCGGCCATTAATTGTATCAATTCTGATGCGCTGCCTTTTTACATTGGCGCGTCAGAAGAAGATTGCGAAACATCTAGTCCTGCTGGGACTAGTGTTGGGCTGTGACATGACAACCCAGACCAAGGTACTAACACAGGTGATCGGAGTTTTTGAATTGGACTAAATAAATATTGAACCTGCTCGGTGAACGACGTATAAAAAAATATACAAAAAATCTTCCTGTAATATATTTTTCATCAAATACCCTGACCCTCACAAAAAATGTTCTAAAAAGGGATCAAAAATGTGTTTGCCCTAATCTGATACAACTGAAAAGAACAACTCTTTTTGCAAAAAATGAGCCTTCAACCAGATCTGTCAACAGAAAAATACAGAAGTTATGGTCCTAAAAAATTTTATTTTCTCCAATAATGGTTTGGCTCAGTAAAATTGAGCAAAGATAAGAAAAAACATATAAATGAGGTATCAAGATAATCGTAGTGAACCAAAGAATAAAGATAAAATGTTTTTTTGATGTTATGGCAAGCGGGGAAAAAAAAGTGCTACAAATCCAAAATAAAAATTGATGCTTTTGTTTGTGTCATGAATAAGCTGAATAAGCTTTAGACCTCCAAAATTAATTATCTATACATTGAATCTCACTCGGCATATATCAAGCCCGCATATGTTCGCATTACCAAAAAAAAAAAATTCTATAGACTACTTCTATGCTCGGCGGTGCACCCATACAGCAGTTTACCATCATGGGTTATCGCTACATTCTGGAGAAATTGGGTATCAAACTTTGCAGAGCATTTCATCATTTAGTTCATTGTGAAAGTGTCATTTTTGGCTTAAATAAGTGTATTTTCCCCCAAAATTTAAAAGTTTCTAAATCACTTCCATTTTGTTTTAATCCATATGAAACACTTAAAGGGGTTAATAGACTTAATAGAAGTTATTTTACATACATTGAGGGGTGTAGTTTCTATAGCTTTACTATAATTTAGTCACTTGAAAGCTGAGTTGTCCCTCAAAATGTGAGCTGTTCTCACCCAGAAAGGGCCCAAAGGTCGAACCCTCACTTGCGGCTTCTTCTCTGTGGCAGAGAGGAATTATTCCATAGGTGATCGGGGGCTTCTGGCCATAAAGCTAGCTTTGTAAGAATGGCGTTATCTTCTGGAAGGAGCTTGTCAACCAGTCTGTATCTAAACAGACCACAAGAATCTCCTATATCTCCAGACTGCTCAGTGCCTAAATCCTCACCAGGCTTGTTGGTCCCTTTTCTGCTCCCGCTTTAACTTCATGATACATTTTCATCCTGCAGAGAAGAATATTAAGGCTGATGCCCTCTTGTGTGCCTCTGATGTAACTGGGGAAGAACCGGTTTCTAGACATATTGTTCCTCCTGAACAGCTGGTTCTTGCTGCTCCGGTGGTCCTTCGGCAACTTTTTCCTGGCAAGACCTACGTCCGGCCTGCCCTTCGGAAGAGGATACTGACCTGGGTACGTTGCTGGGCACCCTGGGGTGCAATGCTCTGTTGCTCCTGTGCTGCCTGTCCTGACTTAACGCTATGTCCCCGACTCTGATCCCGTACTGCTTGTCTCAAACTCCTGTCTGTCTCTGACTACATTTTTGCCTTACGACTCTGTACTACGCCACTACGGACATAGTCATGCCAGTGGAGCGGCCTGGTGGTACCACACCGCAGCAAGTCCAACTCGCTTTGCGATGGACTCTGGTGAAAACCGGGTACCACTTAGACCCCGCTCCTAAGTGTAGGCTTATGTCATTGTCTGCAGTGGTTCAATGGGTCCACTACCTCTGAATCCTGACAGTAAGATGCGCCCATGGATCCCACCAAGGTTCCGCTACCTGAACTGGCTGATCTCACTATCATCGTGACCCAGCAAATTGCTGTGCAGTAATACATAATAAAGAGGAGGATGGTATTTTATATAGGGGCCACAGTATATAGCAAAGACAGTGGGCACAATATTCATCTATATTTATTACAAGTTGCACAGTATGAATTAAAAGGAGGGACTACTTGTCTCCATTCATTGATAATAATAACTTTATTGTCCTCCAAGGGGAAATACAGTTGTAACTTGCTATTCCTTAAAAACAAGATGCATTAGAAAACATTACAATTAATAAAACAAACATACATGCATGTACAACTAAGTCATATAAACATAAAAACACAGATAATAAACAATCCTTAAAATAACCATACCCCATAATAGTTTGTTCATATCCATTAAAAATAACTACCTTTAAACTTTACCTCACAGAGCAGGGATGAAACCATTCTTCATTCTTTCTGTTTTACAATTCCAATCATTGTACCTTCCGCTAAATACGCTTTGCTGTCCATTGAACGTGTCATAATTCAAGTTACCCGGATTTTCAATAATCTTGTTAAATCTTCTAACAACACGTTTCCTAATCACCGATTCCCACGGTATTCCAACCACTGACTGTCACAGATGCTCCTGCGACCCATGTTCCAGGTTGCAGGTCAACCTGTGTGCCTCTCTGCACCCCTGGAGCCCCGTGGCTGCATTTATCTGGCCCTGTTACACCAATGGTCCCTTCGCTCCAGCGTGCGCGTCTTTCCCTCCTAGGGCGCGCACGCGCTGGCATTCTGAGATTTAAAGGGCCAGCGTGTTGATAATTGGCTTTAGCCGGCCCTGTTAAATGCCGAATCTTCGAGACTCATGCCTTAAAAGCTTGTTTCCCTATGTGCAGTGCGTTTATATTGATTCCCATTGTTACCTTGATTCCATTCCTGACTTCGCTCTCATTAGACCCGAGGCTACCATGGAGACGGATCGCCGCTCCCCGATGACGTCACGGGGAGCGACGATCCTAGGTAAGATGGCGGCGCCCATGCGCCGCCACCTTTTTGAGGCTGCCGGCAACATAGTACAACATAGTATGGGGGTCCTATATGCATGTAAATTAGAGTGCTTTGTCCACATGTAAAATAATTTGGGATACTGTAGATATATGTATATAGGGATCGGAATTGGTTCTGGTACTTTTTTTCTGTATGAAGCTCAGTTATAGTACTGTACTTATGCATTGAAATCCATATAAGTACTGTATTTATGAACTAAGCTTTTTTCTGGTGAAGAATATATGTAGATGCTATTATAAAAATTCTTAATTCTAATATTTTAAATTTGGTGAGGGAGGGCCTGTTTATGCTAAAATCGGGGTGCATTGTATATATTTTAATCACCTGGTGGGGGCACTTTTTTTTTAGATCGACCCAGTACAACACAATGCTGAGAAACTGCTCTGATGTCAAGCATAGCTAATGCCACTGTGAAAATTCAGTATATGCAGCATACACATCACACCTAGTGGTTTTGTGTAATGCCAGAACAGGATACGACTTCTTATCATAACGAGTAACTCGAGACTCAAATAAGATGCATTGAATAATTTTTATTTATATTTATGCAATCCACAATACATCATACATGATGTAAAGTGATGATAATATGACCTAAATTCAGATATGGATTGCAGATACTCAGATGGTAAATAAGCGAAAACAGCTGTTAAATCTATAAATATATGAGCTGAATTGGAATGGTGCTAGAATGGGATGTCAGGTCTGAAAATTCAGTTCACTAGGTTAAATGCCAAGGGGCATATTTATCAGGACCTATGTGCACCGCCAGTGGCGCAGAGTCCCTGAAATAATCGCAAATGCTAGCTTATTGCTAGCTTTTGCGATAATTTTCCCCAATCCGCCACCTTCACGGCAGACGGGAATGGGCCGGCGCAGGGCGTTACTGTCCCCGCGCCTAAGCGCACTTGCTGCTGCCGGCGACTTTTCACGTATGCCTGGCGTAGGGTAAACGCTGCGGTGATGGCAGCCCGATACATCAAGAGGCAGAAGCCTCTTGATGTATCGGGTTGCGATTTTGCAGCGTATGATAAATATCCCCCCAAGTTTCTATAATTGGCAAATTTCTTTAATTTTTATAATTTACACTACATTGGTGGGTAATTACTGAGGTTCCAAACAAAACAAGAAAAAGGTGGAATGCGTACACAAGGCTAGACAGAAATAACAAAAAATGTTTATTGGACAAGTAACAATTTTAAACACAATCAACCTTGCATATGATCTTCGTCATCAACTGGATGTACTGGACCAGCATGACATCGTCCTTGCCCAAACATGGCTACGGACTACAACTTTATTGGACTATTTTTATTACTTGACTTCTTTTTGAACGCAATAGGCCAGGTCTTGGAAGGGCTATGACCCTCCTGCCTATTAAACCTTTGGTGCACATTGACTCTCGCGAGCATTGTTGGCTGCCGATCTTATTCACGTGTAAATTACTGCATATCTTTGTTCATGTGTACTGTTATTAATTTTGTTATTCATATACTGTTGTGTGTAGTTGCCCCCCCCCACCCCAGAGGTACCTGTCAGTATATTCTCCCCTCCCCCCCCCCCCCTCTCTCTGCTTACACCTGCCTGCCTTGCTTTATTGTCTTATTCTACGACAACATGGTATTGTATATGCTGGGCATGTAGGGATCAATGCATCAGAGCTTTGTTACATTGTTCAAATTGCACTTTTCATGCATCATTTTTTGCACTTTAGCTCTATATGGTTATTCATATTCTGGTCCTTATGGTTACTGTAGTTCTACTATTGGCAGACTGTAGTAGGTGGTTTCTAGGGCAACTTGGCCCTTGGCATCTTTGTACACCCCTCAGGTGTACTTTTTAAGTGTTTTTATATTTATTGTTGTCCCTTCTTGATTGTGTTTAAAATTGTTTCTTATCCAATAAACATTTTTTGTTATTTCTGTCTAGCTTTGTGTACGCATCCCGCAATTTTTCTTGTTTTGTTTGGATTGTATAGCTATCAGGGTGCGTTGGCTTACATACATTCGTATACCTTGGTAGTGCCTGTCCTACACAATTTCGGTCTAATTACTGAGTTTCTGACAGGGTATACAAAAATGAATTCTAAAGATAGTACTCCATTATAGAAACTAAACCCATCCAGGAACTTTGCAATGGTCATAGTGACATCAGATGTGATTTCATAAAATGAATTTGCAATAGATGGTGTAAATGCAATTTAAGTGCCCAGTTACCAGAGGCAAAAAAGCAAAACAGTTACATGGGTTATCCACAGCAAACACTGGACGGATAATGTGCATCTTTGTAGATGGCAATTGTAAACAACATATTCCTATTTAATGGTATTCCAATATTCCAATTAAATGGTAAAGTTGTGATTTACACTTCCATTACACTTCCATTTCACTGTCCATTATGTATTCATATCTGGAAACATTCCTGCAACACCTAGGGGTGTAGATCCATCACTTAAAGGGAATGTGTTGCCAAAATAATTTTCAAAAATGTTTTCATGTAAATTAAGGGTTTTGTGGAATTTTAATTTTCGCCATATTTTAGGGAATATAAAAAATGATTAAAAAATAATCTTTATTTATATAGCGCCATAAATTTCCTCAGTGTTTTACAGATTATGGGGAACACATACAAATAAGATAAGATAATACAGAGCATACAGCCTTTGAGAATAAAGGATCTTCTGAGGTCCATTGACCAGCAGCACCACTTCTAGACAAGCTGGAGACCACCAGGTGCAGGCACATGGGTATGGGAGAACTGTGCTCACTCCATAAAAAACAGACAGTGCATTGTTGGTCCTCTGCAGTATGGTGGATCCAGGATATCTGGTCAGCGTGCGCTCCATTTTTCAGACTTAGCACAGTCATGTGGCACTTTGTTTTATTTTTTTCTTGTCTCGGCCCCAGGACTCCCAGACGTTAAAAGAAAAAAAAAAATATCATAAGTTATCATGTACTGCTGTCGGCCATTAGAAGAAGCATGATCTGTGAACCATGTAAAAATCATTTGGTGTTCTGTGCTTTGGACTGAGTGAAGTATCTGTGATGATGTTATGATTAGGAAGGGCAAGTGCTGCCTTTGCCCTTCTGAAAGCAGAACACATTTGGGAAATACGGCATACCGTGTATGGTACTGTGCTGATCTGGTTGTTGAACTTAAGTACAGATACTGTGCAGACAAAGCTGTCTTCTCCATCATAATGTCATCATGGTAAGATACTGTTCACTACCTAAGCATAGGCGATAGGGTCTGCTCTGGTCCCTCTATGACAGTGGTGGAGAACCTATGGCAAGGGTGCCAGAGGTGGCACTTGGAGCCTTCTCTGTGGCCACCCAGGCCATCACCCACCATTCAGGACTACTCTTCCTGCAGTCACAGGCAGTCCAGGACATGCCACGTTCAGCATTATTGTAAAGTGACTTGAAGTACAGGAGGAGCAAAGAGTTGAGGACAGAGCTGGATTATCATTGGAGACCCTTCTCCGAAGCTACAATAGTTTCTCCTTCTTTCTACTGTATTGGTGTCCTCAGGACGCCAATATGTTTGAACCTGTGACAGAGCAGGGAGCAATAAATTGGCATTAGGCACTTTGTGAAAAATATGTGGCTTTTGGTTGTAGTTTGGGCACCCAGTCTCTAAAAGGTTCGCCATCACTGCTCTATGGGAAGGGTGCACAACCTTTATTGGTTGGGCCGCATTGTCAGACTGTTCAACTTAGAACCCACTATGCGCTAAAAACGACAGTACAACACAAATGCCGGCCTAGAAATGATAAATACCACAGTATGAAATAAATACCATAATAATAATGGAGACTCCTTTCCTGGAGCAGAGGAATAATACAGCAGAACCCCAGAGCAGACCCCAGAGGGCATAGAACAGGGGTCAGGAACCTTTTTGGCTGAGAGAGCCATGAACGCCACCTATTTAAAATATTATTCCGTAAGAGCCGTACAATATGCCCATGCCCCCAAGTAGATAGGTAGTCCCAGTGTCACGGGTGCCCCTGTGATCTACGTCTGGGATCGCAGGCACACCCATGCCCCTTTCTGTGCTCACTCACCTCATCATGTTCCCACTCCCGTCCTGGCTGGCCAGCGCGCTGGCACTCATTTATTTTAAGGGCCAGCGCGCCGCTCATTGGAGCTACCCTCTTCCCGGGTTCCTATAAAGACCGGCGGCTCCCAGCATTCCCCGCCAGATCTTAGTGCTTCATGCCTATTAGGAAGCTTTCCACAGTGTTTCCTTCCCAAGTGTTGACCTCCTGTTGTTACCCCAGACCTGTTCCTGATTCTGCTCCTTCGCTGTCAGCCCTGTCTTCTTGATCCATCAACGACCTGGCATCATTGCCTCCTGACCGTCTGCCTGTTCCTGACCACGAGACTGCCTAGTGATCCTGCTCCTCGACCTTGGCTACCACCGCGCACAAGTCACGCCTGTGGAATGACCTGGTGGTACCACGCTGCAGCAAGACCATCCTGCTTTGCGACGGGCTCTGGTGAAGACCGGGGCCACTTAGATTCTGGTCCCAGGTGTCTGCTTACATCATCGTCTGCAGTGGTCCAGGGGGTTCACTATTCCAAATCCTAACACCCACCACATGCCTCCCAGTACATAGGTAGCCACAGCACATGCCTCCCAGTAGATGGTTAGCCACATTGATCAGTCTAAGGCCCCTTCCACACTTGCGTTGCAGATCACGTCAGTCTGATCAGGGAGCGATCAGGGTTTGGTCAGTGAAAAACTGACATTTTGTATCAGAGTTCAATCAGTTTTTCATCAAAATTTGTTCAGTGTCTCAGTTTTTCATCCGCGTTTTCAATGCAATTTTAAGGACTCAGGGCTGAGTTCTATCTTTTATATGGCAATTGATGCATGAAAAACGCATTGCACTTGCATGTGTCTCAGAGTGCAATGCGTTTTTGATGCATTACCATATGGTGCGTCTTTCACGCGTGTGACTTGCAAAAGTAGAGAATGCAGAGATTTAAACGTGCGTTAAAAAAACATGCGTGAATAAAAATGCAAGTCTGAAAAAGCCCATTGATTATAATGCAAGTTCTGCTCGTCAAAAGCACGCGCAGAACACGTGCGTGAAAAACGCAAGTATAGAAGGGGCCTAAGAGACACACAGCAGCCATCACTATTTATTAAAGATCTGTCTGAGAGCCAGATGCAGCCAACAAAAGAGCCACATCTGGCTCCCGAGCCGTAGGTTCCCTACCCCTGGCATAGAAGAAGGGGAAGCACAATAAGAAGGGGAGCAAAGGGGGCCACAATAAGAGGGAGCACAATAAGAAGGGGTGCAGACAGGGGGGAATAATAAGGAACGGGTGCTCAAAGCGGGAGCACAATAAGAAAGGGGGCAGAGAGAGGGACATAATAAGAGGGGAAGCAAAAAAGGGGGAGCACAATAATAAGGGGGGCAAAGAGGGGGCCACAATAAGAGGGTGAGCAGAATAAGAAAGGGCACAGAGAGGGGGGGTACAGTAAGAAGGGGAGCATAGAGGGGGGCATAATGAGGAAGGGGAGCACAAAAGGGGAGCACAACAAGATGGGGAGCAAAAAGGGGGCACAATAAGAAGGGGGGAGGGGGCTGAGACTGGTTCATAATAAGAGGAGGAGCAGAGAAAGGGACCATAATAGGAGGGGGGGGGGCATTGCACACCCCTCCAGGCTCCTCTTCTCCTTCCTACTGCACTGCTCAGGTTCCGACGCTTGTTTTATCTGCTGGTAAGTACAGAACAGCTGACATGTACTCACAGCTCGGGTGCCCTCTTGCTACAGGTGCTGCACTGTCCTAGGTCCTGACACGGCACATACGGCCAGTTTCAGAAGACAGGACAGAAGATACTGGGAGCCATGAGGATTTGCGAGGCGTACTCACCGCTACCCAGCATCCTGCACCAGTCACTGGTCTCTGTAGGCAGCAGTGTGCAGGCCGCAGCCCAAGGCTCTGAGGATGTGTTCTGTATGAACTAACGCAGTACACAGCTGCACTGCCCTCTGGTGGCCAATAGGTGTATGATTATATTATTTTATAATATGTAAAAAGCAATAGAAAATCACCCAAATCATGATTTTTTAATCAATTAAAGCACAGTTTTTTTTTATTGGTGACTCTTTTAAGCATAATACTCGGACTAACAGCCTGAGAGATGCCAGCACTCCAATGTTTTTGTGGCAGCTTTCAAGTGTTCTCCTTGGGACTTCTCGTCTTCTGTCACATGTATATCATAGTGTTCCTCTTGCCTCTCTCAACCTCTTTTTCATAAACTAAATACTAGTTGTAGTCTGATAGGTTGCCATGGACAACATGATGCCTTTTGCGAACACAGTTCTTATGTACAAGCCATAGTCATAGCTTTTACATCATTACAATGAAAATCATATTCCCCCTGTTTATAAAAAAAATACTGCTTGACACATCTTTGTAAACTAGTTCCTATAGAAATGAGTAGCTACACTGGCCAACCAATCAGATTACAGATATCATTTTTCTAAGGCATTTTGAAAACTGAAAGGAGCAATCTAATTGGCTTCTGTGGATGGCTGTTCCACCTCATGTTTACACTTATGTTGTTCAGTGAGAGACATCTCTGCAGCAGAGGGAGTTATTCTGTAAAGTTCTGAGCTTCCTGAGGTAATATTCTGGCCTAACATTCTTCCTTTTTAGGCTTTCATTTTTCTGCTCACATATTGTATTGTGATGGAGTCTTAGGACATATATTATTGTTAGTAACTGGAGTTATTGGGATTAGGTGACATTTATCTTGTACTAATCTCGCCTGGTTAAAGAAATGAACACATATTTCTGTGTGCATACACATACATTTACACTTTTTCACATTGTAAGGATTTAGTTGTCTTTTGATGGAAATATTGTCAGAGATTTACCAGGGCTTATATGACATCTCACATACAAACCATTAAATAATCATTTCCACCACCCCTATACCAAGTGGGTGTGAAGGGAGCGCAGCTGGAGATGGAGTGGGCTGGTAGAGGGGGTTCCTGCCCCCAGATTATGTGCTACAGCCAGTGATCTTTCAGGAGTGATAGTTCCCAAGACTGCAGCACAATTTTACACCAGATAAGGCCTGACATAGAAATATACCCCAGCAGAGACGCCCCCACCGAATATATCAGGAGGTCAGAGTCTTCTGATGTATCCAGAGGGGCGGGGACTCTATCATACATCAGTATTTGAGCAATATCCCCTTGTTCAGG
The DNA here is from genome assembly GCA_019512145.1 of Engystomops pustulosus. NCBI lineage: Eukaryota > Metazoa > Chordata > Amphibia > Anura > Leptodactylidae > Engystomops > Engystomops pustulosus. The sequence goes on from CM033641.1 coordinate 170,567,411, forward strand.
TCCCACAATGGGACAAAGTAACAGTCAAAAAAAGTTTTTAAAAAAATGCATAAAAATCCCCTAATGCCCCATCACATATAAAAAACAAATTTTACCTTAGTCAGCCTATGAGTTCTGCACAGGCAGACAGGCATAGTGTTATCTGAAAGCACGATCTAACAGGCACTTACTGCCAGCAGCCCTGGGGTCCATCATAGAACCTAGGGCTGCCGTGGATGATGTCAGCACCGAGCCAGGTGAGTACCCGGAACCGCCCCCATAGATGCTGCGGACACCATGACCGAAGTGTCTATAGGGTTAAGCAGCTGTGATCCCTGCTGTTACTGCAGGAGCCCGGCTTTCACATACAACTGAGCTCCAGCAGCACTCGCACATGCTCTGCTACTTAGCCTGGGCGATCGCTGAGACCTATATGCACGTTGGGATGTGGCAACAGACTACATTTTGCGATGTACATGTACATCCTATTGTGCCAAGAGATTAAACATGAATTTCCTCCTATTGCTGCTCATCTTCTTTATGGGTCCAGGTAACAGTACACTGCAGGTGTGGGTGCTGTTCTAGGTGTGCAGGTGTGGGTGCTGTGCTAGGTGTGCAGGTGTGGGTGCTGTGCTAGGTGTGGGTGCTGTGCTAGGTGTGCTTTTGCAAAAATCTATTAGGAAGTTCTCAGAATGTGAGCTCTTGAGTTAATATAGAAGGGGCAAATCTAAGTTTGTAGTACAGAAAACTGTCTTGAAATCTAGTTACACACATGTCTAGTCATTAAAAAAGGTAAGTAAGAACATATAGATCACCGAAAATATCATGGAGTAAATTTATAAAAGATGTCTCAATGTAAGACCTCCTGCACACGAACACACTGGGCCCCGTGATTGCGTCCGTCTGTCATCAGAGTGTGATGTCTGCTCACATGCCAATATCAGGAGAAGAGACTACCTAAGATAAGATAAGATAATCCTTTATTAGTCCCACAGTGGGGAGATTCACAGCGTTACAGCAGCAGAGAGGGTACAGAGAGTGAAGCACAAACTATGACAACAATAATATTAGGGATAAATGAACAAAAAGAAAAGGGGGATAAAAAGACAATAAAAGAGACAAGCAATGATCGGCAGTTTGATGTTTAGTCTGTGGATGGGACTTGCATGGACTGGTTAGGTGGGGGGCGCAGGTTACTTCTGTTTGGGCCTTGTTTGTTGAACAGCCTGATGGCAGCGGGGAGGAATGACTTACGATAACGCTCCCTCTCACATTTGGGGTGAAGCAGTCGGTCACTGAATGTGCTCCCCAATGCCACCACAGTCTCATGCATGGCATGGGAGCTATTCTACAGAATAGACTTCAACTTACACAGTGTCCTCCTCTCAGCTACCACCTGCACTGTGTCAAGAGGACCCCCCAGGACAGAGCCGGTTTTCCTAATCAGTTTGTCCAGTCTGCTCCTCTCCCTAGCTGAGATGCTGCTTCCCCAACAGACTACACCAAAGAAGATGGCTGGTGCCACTATAGAGTTGAAGAAGGTCTTAAGAAGAGCCCCCCGCACTCCGAATGCCCTCAGCCTCCTCAGCAGGTTTAGCCGGCTCTGACCCCTCCTGTGAAGTGCGTTTATGTTCTCTGCCCACTCCAGTTTATTGTTGAGGAGGACACCCAAGTACTTATAGGACTTCACTGCCTCAATGTCTGTCCCATGGATAACCACCTAAGCCTCAGACTTTGGCAGCAACGAGACCTGCTCTATAATTTGTAGCTCAGGTACTGTGGAAACCACAGCCATGGGAATGAGGCTTGAGCCCATAAAAAGATATGGGGAGTTAATGGCTAGCACATGACCCCTTTCTTTATACATTCGTGTGCAAGAGGCCATAGACTACAGAGTTAGACTAGATATTTTTATGCTGTACCAGATTTCTCACAGTGTCTAATGCTGGGTGATAAATGATAACTCTGACGTGGTATAAGACTGTCTAGTCATATTTCACACCATCTACCACAGTGATTTTCAACCTTTTTTGAGCCGCGGCACACTTTTTATACTTAGAAAATCCTGGGGCACGCCACCAACCAAAATAGCACAAAATGACACTAAAACAGTCATATTATACATATAGTTAATAATATAGATTCTAAATTTATTTTACTCACTCAGTGTGAAACCTGGGCCTGTTTCGATAAACATAAAAGGGATATCCTGGCAGGAATGGTGGAAAGACAAACACGAAGCTCTTCCTCAACAGTTGTCAGGTTCTCCCTGCTTTTAGTATATGGTGCTGGTTATTATGTGGCTCATATACTGCAAAATAAAGGGGTACAATGAGAAGTACTATGGCCATGAGGCCAGAGTACAAGTGCCAGCTCATATACTCAGCATATCAGCTGGTACTTGTAGTACTCCAGCCTCATGACTATAGTATTTCTCATTGTTATATGCAGTATACTGCTGGAGTACTAAAAGTACCAGCTCAGCCAACAGTTCATATACTCAGGCAAAAGCTCATATAGTCAGCATTATTGGTGGGCATTACCTTGGCAGTGGGCAAATGCGAGAGTCTCTCCGCTCTCAGGATGATGCGCCGGCCTCGGTGATGTCATTTTGTCGAGCAAGGTTCAAAGCTTGCGCATGTACACGTCTCCTACATTGTAAGAAGCCGTGACTGCGCATCGCTGCGCATTGCCGGGAAACAAAACACAGGGGGCACCATAGTTTGGGGAACTTTCCCCGCGGCACACCCGACCATGTGTCACGGCACACTGCTTGAAAATCACTGATCTACCGTTTGGTCTAGTTTATGGCAGAAAACTATGGCAAAAATTGATGCATTTGCATAATTTGTTTCACACCAACTTTTCCCATGAAGCTACACCCCTTTTTCAAGGACACATCCCTTTTGTCATACTAGTTGTAACATTTTCTGAAAACTGGCTATAATTCTTGTGGGGTTAAATGTGACGCAAGACAAAAATGTGTAACTTTAATATTTTTTTGCAGGTGTCTCCATGTTAAAAAAGAACAATGTCCTGTTTTCAGCATTCCAGTTTCTTTCGTTGGACTATGAATATGAGGTAGACCTAACAATATTGTCAGTATTCCGTACTGTAAAGCTGAAATGTAAAATAACTTAACCCCTTAGTGACCACCCATACAGGTTTTTACATCGGTCACTAAGGGGCCTTAGGCTAGGCCTACAAGTTCTACATGGGTAGAGCAGTGTCCCGGCTGTCATGTGACATCCAATCTTACTGTTAACCTGTTAGATCCCACGGTACCCCGCACATTGGGATCTATGAACCTCCCTCATCCACCCGCCACCCCTCGATTGCATTGCGGGGTGCTGTCTTCTCATTAGGTCCCCAAGCCTGTTTTCTGAATTGCCTGCTCGATCCCGCCCCTGGCTGGACCGAGCAGTCTGTATGTCAGCTTATGCAAGTGCATAGGCTGACGCGTCTAATGCAATGTAAAACATGGTTATTGCAGTGCATTAGTGTGAACAAGTGTTAAAATGAACTCTTGTTCATGTCACATTACAGTATTAATAAAAAAAGTAAAAAAGAACACAAAAAATTAAAAATAAAATTTAAAATTCCCCTAAAGCCCCCAATACAGATGAAACAATATATAATAAAAAAAAGTATGAAATGACAACACATTGGGGCAGATTTACTTACCCGGCCTATTCGCGATCCAGCGCCGCGTTCTCTGCGCTGGATTCGGGTCCGGCCGGGATTTATGATGGTAATTCCTCCGCCGTCCACTGCTGCAGTCCGCTGGAATGCCTCAAAATACACCGGCCTATCCTGGATGAAGGTGAGTGAAATTTTCGTGACACAATTTTTTTTTTAAATGCGGCAGTTTTTCCGAATCCGTCGGGTTTTTGTTCGGCCACGCCCCCCGATTTCCGTCGCGCGCATGCCGGCGCCGATGCGCCACAATCCGATCGCGTGCGCCAAAATCCCGGGGCAATTCAGGTACAATCGGCGCAAATCGGAAATATTCGGGGAACACGTCGGGAAACCGCGAATCGGGCCCTTAGTAAATGACCCCCATTAGGTATTACCGCATATCAAAATACCCAGTCCATATAAATATAACTTCGGTTATTCCCGGCGGTTAACCCCTTAACGGAAAAGCCCACCCAAATGTAAGAATCGCCACTTTTTTGCCATTTTGCAACACCTACATTTTTTTTAATAAAAAGTGATCAAAAGGCGTACAGTCCCCAAAATGGTAGCATTGAAAATGTCATCACGTCCTGAAAACCTTACACAGCTCCGTAAGCATGAAAAAGTTATTAGCATCAGAATATGGTGAAATTAAGAATTTTGTTTTGTACTATGTCTTACATTTTTTAAATAGATCAAAACGTATTAAAACCTATATATATTTGGTATCCCTATGATCGTACTAAACCAGAGAATAAGTCAGAAGTGTCATTTGGAGCACACAGTGAAAGATAAAAAAACAAAGCCCACAAGAATATTACACAAATGCTTTTTCTTGTCAATTTCTCAGCATTTGGAATTTTCTCTCACTAACCAGTGCACGGTGTGGTATACAAAATACCGTTATTAAGAAGTACAATTTGTTATGGAGAAAACAAGCCCTTATTTGACCTATGTACACAACAAAATAAGAAAGTTATGGATTTTTGTAGAAGCAAGTCCAGCAAGGGGTTAAAATGCCCCCTATACAAAATGGAGTCATTCTCTGGGGGGAATGGGTTTCAGGTACCTCAGGAGCTCTGCAAACATGTCCTTCCCTTCCACACCCCCGTGTGCCCAGACAGCGGGTTAAATCCACAAGTGGGGTGTCCTCATACTCAGAAGAAACTGCACAGTATATTTGTAAATGCATTTTCTACTTTAATTCAGTTTAAGTGGGAAAATTTTAGGGCTAAATGAACGTATTAATAACAAAATGAGGGAATTCCAACCTTCATTTTGTTTTAATTTCTGTAACACTTAAATAGTTAACAAGCTTGCTATGTGTTGTTTTCTATAGTTTGAGGGGTAATGTTATTAGAATGGGGTGATTTGTGGGGGTTTCTATTAATACGACTTCAAAACCCCCTATAGACATAAAATGGTCCCTAAAATAATTAATTCTAAAATGTTCTTGAAAATTTGAAAAAATGCTGTTCAATTTGTAATCTTTCTAGCATTGTAATAAAACATAAGGACACAAAACTGAGATATGACAGACACAAATGACACAAAACTAAGATATCATAAATGTTTATTACCGTATATTACCGAGTTTTTCAGCACAATTTTTGTGCCCAGATAGAAAGTGGCACATCTGCATGATAAAAGTTTTTTAGAAATTGTTTATCTATGTCTGCATTAGAATGATGAAAACAATGAGCAGTATTCTTTTTCTTTCTTTTCAGTATTTCAAAAAGCAAAAACTTGCAACATCTTTGATGCTCATTCCTTTTCCTCAAGAAATTCTGCATAAAGAAGAGTATTATCACAGCAATATATTTGTCAATGATGTGTACAGGAAACCCTGGAAAAGATGTAAGTTATGTAATAGTTTTACTACTGACATACAAAGGATTACTGTTTTTTTCATGTTTTTAGCCCTTTTTGAGAAAAAAAAAATCACAGAATTGCGAACATGTACATTTTTAGAACTAAACATGATGCCATCATGGCAGGGCAGTGGCAGCCAAATCAAACTCCATGCTTGTAATTGTAATAATAGTACAGTTATATACATGTATAATCCAAAGAAAAGCAATTGAGGCAGGCACCTGCACTTTTGGTGAATAAACAAAATGCTTGATGTGCTGCCGCAATTGCTTTTCTTTGGATTATATACTCGCTTTTCCTGTGAGTCAGGTGAGCTGAGGCTGGCACCCTATTTTTCGGTTATAAACCTTCTCATTATTGTGCTGCTCCACCTCCATATGTGTTTTTGGTTTTATAAATGCATACATGCTGCAGGCCCAAAGAAATATAACTGTTGTATATGGAGTACTCTGTTGTGAATGTGATTGCTGGTCCAAATATCTTTGACATTTACATGTCATAACATATGACCCAACCATTGCAACAGTTTTGGCATAATCAATAAGGATAAACAGAGGTCTCTATCCCATATTGGGGCAGATTTATAAAAAGTTTCCTAAGGTTAGACAGTGCAGAGGTGGACTAGACAGTCTTATTCTGCACCAGATATATATATAAGTGTCTGGTGCTGGATGATAAATCTGTAGTGGGACTTTCCAACCTCAACCTCAGAATGTCAATTCAGTCCAGTGATATGAGATTCCAGTCAGAGTGCTCACTCCCCTTCCCTTCTCCAATCATCCATGTACGCCCAGGATCCGGTCCAGGCGACCAATCGGCTGTGTGAATAAGACATAAGGCTGATTACACAGGAGGGATATTGTTCCGTCAAATGCACACACAGCAGGTTTAACAGAACAATGTATTTCTCTTCTTTGCCAAATAGTTTTGATTGTGAAAAAGTAGTACAAATTAAGAAATAGACTAAGGGACAGACTAAACAAGTATTGGGAAATGTATAATTTAAAAGTAGGATAAAACTCACAAATTACTCCTCATTAAAATCAAGCGTTATAACTCAGGGACACTTACCCATAGATCCAGGGACTGTGGTAATCTTCTTATATTTCTTATCCATGGCCTCCTTCCTTCTAAAAATCTACTTTTAAATCTATGCTAATGATCCAGAAGATTTATAGGCGTGTTACTGAAGCCTTCTGTGCTCTGGTTTCACAGGTTTTTGTTACACTGCAGCAGCATGTCTCAACCTTCCCCTGCTCCCTCAGCACTTGGGCATGGAGCACTTCCTACTCACTGCACTAGTGTTGTAGGAGCAAGGGAAGGCATGCTTTGGCGAGTCATTGGATGTCTCCATTAAGCCTTCTATAATGTTAAAGGAAAATGGCACACTTCCAATAGAGGATTAATGGTTTAAGGTTTATCTGCCTCTCATGTCTATCATGCAATCCATACATTTACTTTAAAGTAACTGTAACCTTTGAAATAGTAGAAAAAATATTGTGCTTGTGGTATACCCTGCCTAGAATTTAGTCATTTTTTCATATCTTTCTACAGCTATTCCTCTTTGCAGAGTTAATGAAGAGGACTCTGTGACTGAAGTTTGGAGAAGATATGTTTTATTTGGAGACTTTCTGGAAAAGTATGTAAATGCACATCGACATGTGGTCCCTATATTGTGATCACTAAAAATATAAATAGTATCCATAATTACTGCATATCATTGTAGGTAAATTTTGCCACTGTGCTTAACACTTGTTCTGACTTATATCCCACCTGCAGTGTCTATAAATGGCCTGAATTCTACTTTGTTTTCTCATCTGCTGTGCCACGCAGCAGGGTATAAAACACAAAGGCATAGAATAATGGAAGTAATATATTTAGAGCAGGATCAAAGTATCAATCTAAAAGCCAATAAGCTAATATGTTCCAGCAGAGTCTTAATCCATGGGCTGGGCCATTTTCTCTATATTTTCAGCCTACAAGTTCACAAGAAAGCAATTATATTGGTTAGTTAAGAGGATTAAGTGTACCTATAAAGTAAGCAAGCAGTCACTGAAAAAGGTAGAAAACATTTATTGCATTACTGTAGGTTTTTACATTTGTAAACCACCTTTGTCAGTGTTGCCGGAAAATGTTTATCTGCTATATATAGTTAGTTACCGGTAATCCTTAAGTCTTACTATAATTAGTCATGTAATATTGGACATAACAGATTACACAGATAAAGCTCTCCCTTGCTGGCATCTTATGTACCTTAATAAGTTGCCGGAATAGTGAAAAGAAAAGCATACATAACTCTTAAAATGCATACATAACTATTGTTGTACAGCACAATTTATTGTTGTGAATCAAGCATTACTGAGTATTGCCAATGTAATTTCTGTACTTTCTCTATGAATAATAAGGCAGCCTACACCATCAAATAGGGAGAAGTCTATTGACATTGTTCCAAGTTCAAATCCTTGCTCTCAGGTAGACCTTGAGGAAGTGTGTTTAGTGCCTGAGCTGAATGTACCTGAAGAGAAGTCCACACATGAGGAATCTCGGAGGACTATTCTGTCAGCTACCTTGGAAGGTAATTTTCAGTAATCTTGTGTTGTGTGAGGCTGCATTCACACATTGCAGTACAAACTGTATCACAACCACATCCTAAAGAACTGCATTCAGTTTTGACTCTTTCTCTAGTGAAGTTGTTGATTTTTCAGTAAAATAAATGTGTCAGCCCTGTTAATCTAATAAACTGCACCTAAAATCAACTACACCTAAAAACTTAATGCAGCTATTTATGATTCAGTTATGAATAATTTTTAACCGCAACTAATCAGTCTTTGATAATCTACAGAGTTTGCTCCCAACCCAAAAAAACAAATATTATGATTCTTTTGAGGCTAAAAACTTTGCTCAAAAATTTGTACATGCAATAGCAAAAACCTCTCTTGCCAAAACATTTATAAATGCTCCTTGGAATCTGAATTGGCACTGTTATCTGAAAACTTTGAGGGCTACATGAGCAATATCTACTTAATGATAGTTGCAAGGCTAGTCCCAGTACTAGTTCTGTGTTTCTTTACCCTGAATACCCCAATGCGTTTTTTATGATGGTATTTGAAGATGGCACAGTCCAGGACACGAGTGGAACTTTCTTCAGACATTTTAATAGGACTAGATGGTGCTTCCAGGACATTTGACAGATGACCATCACTTTATATACATATTTTTACCTCCACTTTTACCTTTCCACAGAGGGGAAACTGGCAAAGTAGCAGTGATATTCAGACACCAGAGCCTTAAAAAAAGGGCCATAGAGAGCAGAAGAAGAGTGAGGATATAAGACAATGAGGCAACTCGGAAATTGTTGGGAACCCCGGTGAAAATGTGCTCCGTGGACCCTTTGTAAATGAGCCCCAATACCTCCTAGGGCATCTTGTTGTTGGTGTGAGCCAAGTTAACTTTTTTTCTCATTCTTGGCACATTGTCAAATTGTGGGAGCAGACTAGCCATCAACTGTAGGAGAAATGGCCCAGTGGCTAACAGCTAATATGTGTGGAGAAATTAGGTTATAGTGTCAATGAATAGAAATGTGGGGTCATAGTATATTGGAGTGGGAACATATGTGGTTGGTGTAGAGGTCATAGTCTATACGAAATGGTGTTACACTGGCTAATAGTCGTGGGGTATTATTTTAAGGGTCTCAAATTATGAAAATAACTAAGAGAGTTTTATACTTAATTTTATTATAATTACTTAGAAACTAGTGAATCTAAATCATTGTTGCCTTTCAATGGACCTTTAATAACTTAGTGCATAGAACAGCGGGAGTCATAAATATGGCCCTTTACAAGAGTACAAAAAATTGAGATGGGGGAAAAGATTTCTGCATGAATTTAAAAGATGTACACTTAAACAGTTTTCCAATATACTCTATGCTTTATTGATTTTACACAAATCTAGTCTGGACAAGATCTGCAAATGAATATAATTTTAAGCCCCTAGCTTTATCTGTAGCACATGGGAGGGGCATACCAGCCACATAGAAGCAAACTTTTTTTTTTTTACTAAATAAAAAACCCAAAACTCAGAGCAGGTTTATGGCATAATTCTGTGGTAATCGTTTAGTTAGTCAAGGTGACAGTTTTTGTTACCTGTCTTAGACTGAGAGATACAGAATCTTTGCGAGACCTTGGTTTATCACTTTTGGATATGGCCACATGCATGCTATGTTACACTGCGCATTACAATGACACATTAGAATGGCAGCAGGAGGTACACAGAGGCAGATTTCTGCAAAGGTGGATGGTCTGGTTAGAAGGATAGCGTGATATAATCCCTGACCACCTCCTTGAATGACCGCATCTTAGCGTTTGATAAAACATGGGACCAATGGGACCGCTTCTGGGCGGAGGCGTTAGGGCGAGAGGAAGAGTGACATAGACATCCACCTTTTTGTTTCTTCCCAAATGTTGTTTGTCGTCATTGTGAGTATAAATGCTACCCCTGTGTTTCTACCCTTATTTTCTTTTTATTTTATCCGGGTCTTTAGTAGGAAGGCATAAAGCCTAGTGTTGTATGCATAACCACAGGCATCGGTAGTGAGACCAACAGAGCTATGGATTGATGCGGATATTGTTGTCGGACCCACTAAAACCTGTATCTTTGTTTTAGTACTGGAAAAATGTCAATGCGTGACATTTGTTGTTATGTTGTTTGGAAAAACTACAATAAAAATACAATTATATAAAAAAAAAGAAGGATAGCGTGATGTATTCTGTGCTTCACATCAATATCCAATCCTGGGACATCATCGTGTCAGAAGGTGCTTGCAGAACTTTAGACCATCACTGCAGACAATAATAAAGGAAGCCGTCAGCAACTGATCTTGATGACTTGTGAACCCAAGTGCATTTAGCATAGGAGACCATTAATAATTTCACTAATGTATTTCTTTGTGTGGTACTCATACTCTATTTTAAATAAGTTAAAATGTTTTAATGGGATATATCTAGGGAGGTTTAAGAATAGGGGGGGTCATTTATTAACACCTTTTGGCATAGAAATAGTTGCAAATCACTGGTTTGCATCTTTTTCTATTTCATTTGTGTAAATAATTTTGCAAGAGAGTCTTTTGGCCACCTTCACCACTTCCCGGATGTGGTTGTGATGATTGTAGGGAAAAGTTCGTTTAACCACATCTTTCACATCAGGTTGCTGGCATAAAAGCTCTCTACCATTGACTCTACTGCATTGATTAAGGCCCACTTTCAGTATACTTTGCATAGTCTAACACCAATACACTTTTAACCCCACTTTTAAGGATGCAGGGTTTTCGCTCATTTTATCTCTCCATCTTCAATAATCTATAACTTTTTCATTTTTCTGTGTGCAGAGCTGTGTGAGGGCTTATTTTCTGCGTAAATTTTTTTTTATTCTATGCCGTTTACTGGGAAGCTGAAATAAAAATTCCAAATGCTGCTGACAAAGTGGTTAGATTATCAGGGTTCAGATTTATCCACACTTTAATTTAGCTTCTAAATATGCTACTAGTATCTGGCACATAGAAAAAGAGAGATGAGACAGATCAAAGATGAGAGAGATGAGATGAGAACCAGGAGATGTATATAACACACAAAAACACACACAGAGTGACTCTCCCTCCTTGATAAAGACCTTATCTTATCTGTAGAATGTAGAGTAAGTCTGTGCATGCTGCTGCTTGCTGGCAGGAAGTGTCTGTGTGTGAGCTTGTCTTGTAATGGAGGGGGAGGGGCAGAGATCACATTGCATGGAGCAGATAGGAGAAGCTATTCATGAGAAGAATCTGTTCTGCTTGACCAAAAAATATCTGAAGATTTACAGTCAGACCCTGGGACAAGGACTGATGGAGACAGGTTGAAATTATATCTGTGGAATTCTGTATTTTTTGTTAATAAAAGTGAATAGTGAATAACAGTGAAAAAACAGAATAACAGTGAATTTTGTTATCCTGAGTATATTTAAGAATCTTGTCTTCGTGGGAATACCCCTTAAATTAATATAACCTAGAGAGCAGTTGTAAGGTTTTAAACGCCTGGCTAGTATTTCGCTTAATAATTTGAGAAAATAAAAACAGATAACACAATCCAGCATGTCCTGCTGCGTGGTGTGATGTGTTGAAATAGTGCCTCAAGGCTCCGCCAATAAAGCGCATAAATAATTTTATTGGCGCCTCAGGCTCATTTGCATAGGTTATAAAGCTTATATTTATATGGCAATCTGGCACTTTTAAATAATAACAATACAAAAAAAAACAATTGAAACAGAGGTGGAATGGTATCCCGTAATCCTCTAAATGAAAATTGGGGGTTAACTGTAACTGGTACTAAATATATACAACCTACTCAAAGAAAAAAACAGATTTGCACAGAAAATATTGCTGTAAAGCATAAGACAAAAAGCTTTATTAGATATTTGATAAAAAAAACATACAAGGAATAAAATACAAAGAACAGACATTTACACGCTGGGAGAGAACCAGTTAATGCTGAGGAGGAGGTCTAAAAACCTCTCCTAAAAAAGGAGGCATGGAGTATTAAAAAGTATTTTATAAATAAATGAAGTCAATCTAAAGTGCCAACATGAGCAATAGTAAGGTAAAGGTGGTAATAGATGGTAGAGATGTGTAACAATTACCTAGGCACCAAGAGTATACAGCCTCCAAGGTGGATGAACACCCCGAGTTCCTGTAAAGTTCCTGTAAAAAGAACTTTATTGCCAATGGAGACGGGAGGTGAGTATAAACATCTAACATCAGGTTATCTGATGGTAGATGTCCTTTAAATAGACATTTCAATGTAAGCTATCAAGATATCTGAAACAATTTACTGGCAAAATAAATAATTATTCATTGAATATTAATGTGAATTTCTGGGCTTTTTCAGACTATCTGCTGCCTAAGGAAATTGTATTCATAGACCATCTTGCACAATTTGGCCAGCGTTTACCTAGATTGAGATCTCTACTAAGCAGATTAAAAACATTTCCCGTTCAAGACCCACTTGAGACCTGGCAAAGAAATATTCCTGCAAAGGAATTGCTTTTTAGGTATGTTTTAGTCTAAATGGTAATTTGACACTTTCTATGAAAATATAAATTAATAATTACAATTACAAATTGTGAGATACACTACAATATCCTTCTTGAAGGAAGATCTTCTTGCATAATATCCAAGAAAAAGCGATGCAAAAAAACTGACCAGATGTAAAAAACAATAAATGCTAATTTTTATTTAATCCAACAATACTCAAGTGAACAAACAAGGAATACAAACACTTAAAAAGGTGCACAAAAGAGTTGCACCTGTGAGGGAGCACAGAGAGTGTAAAGCAGTGCCACAATCACAAATCCTCTGTCGCCTGCCAATATGAAGTCAATATGAAAACAATATATGACAGCAAAAAGGTTCAAGAGTACAAAAAATGCCTTCAACCTACCGCCACTAAATTCAATATTGTGCAGCAAGTAAAAGTACAAAGTCTTTTATAGAGTACCAAGAATCAATTCCTTTATTTATATAGCACACACAGATTACCAGATCACTACCAGATTAGAGCTTGCCAGATCACTCCCTGTCCTGGGACACTTATTCATATATCCAGGCTCTGTGACTGTTTTAATCTTCTTATTTGTTATCCATGTTCTCCTTCCTTCTAAAAATTCCCTGGTACTCCATTAGCACTTCTTCCTCATCTTTGCCTGATGTAATTTCATGACAGCGGAGCAAGTTTCAGTGGAAGGTGGAAAGTGTTACTGCACATTGTAACATCCTGTGAAGCTACAACATGAAATGCTTCTGGTAATGTCCTCCAAAGTTAATTTAAGAAGGAAGGAGCCCATTGATAACATATATAAAAAGATTACCAGAGCCACAGTGCCTGGATCTATGGGTAAGTGCCCTTGGTTTATCGTTCTTGATATTGATGGTAGTTCAAAAAAGTTTTTTTATATGCACAAAATAAGATTTTACACTCAACAGTATTCTCTAAAAGAAGTAAGGTAAAAAAAAGAACATTTTAGTGAGCTCAACAGAGAAATATTCTGCAGAAAAAAACTAAATAAACTATCTGAATGCAGTACAAAAAACATGTTTGTGCCACCTTCTGATGAGTTTTAGAAGGAAGGAGGTCATGGATAACAAATATAAGATTACACTTAAGATCATGGCCTGGATCTATGAGTAAGTGTCCCTGGTTTATTATGCTTGGTTTTGATGGCATATTTCCTTTAAGTTGTCATTTTTTGCAGGGCTAGTTGATGTTTTCATTGATACCATTATCACTTTTTGTTAATTTCTTTTTACGGGTGCCATAAAAGGGGAGATTCGGACATGTGGACTTTTTTTCCAATATAGCTCCCTCTGTCACCCTATCGCACATTTCATCGCAGTCCATCGGATGCCAAGCACACATGGGAAAAAAACTAACGCAGACAAAAAAAACTGCGGATATTTCTGTGTGAATAAGACCTAAAGCATTTTTTCTGTTAAGTTAATTTATGGCTATTGCTCGCTGAACAATGCAGTGAACTCACGTTGGTTAACAGGTTTATCTGGATTGGTATAAAGGCTACAAAATTTCCATCTCCTATAAGAATAGGAGTCTTTGTGAGCACTAGTCACCAGAAATGTAGTCTGATGTTTTACTCATAACTAAGGGGAAGACCACAATGCTCCCATTATTCACTAAGAATGACAGCTTTGTGGTATAAAGGAAACATTATACTTTTATGAATTAACATGCCATTACCTTTTATTTTGTAGAATGAACACATCAAGGAAAATTGAGGAATACCTAGAGCCAGAACAATTCTTGGAAGAATTCCACAAGCTTCCTCCAAGTACAGAGAAGGTACAGAGCACCATTCTAACATTTGCAAGTAAACACTAAAGGATTTGTGTAACATGTATTGTATCTGATATGACAAGTAATTAGATAAACTGCTTCAGATGAGATAAACATCTGTACAGAAACTTTCTTGTAAATCTTTACTGTGAGCTTGCTCCTGACAGTAATTTATATCTGGTTATAGCAAAAGTACTGAACATTTAAACAGAGAAATATTTCTTACTTCAGCTGGCCATATACACAACAGCTGTATATTGGCTTTACCTGGCAATTTTAATGGTTAAGCAAAGGATCTAATGTGTATGGGGGTTTCTGTGCACCAGTGTGAACACTGGTCTATTTCTGTATTTCGGTTACGTGTTCAGTCCTGTGTTGGTTTCTGTGCGCCAGTGTGAACACTGGTCTATACCTGTATTCCGGTTACCTGTCCGCTCCACCATCCAGCAGCTGCCAGACGAAGTCTTTCCTGTCATCTTGTAGGGTCGCTCAGGGACCGTCAGTTAGGTTCCTGATAGTGGGTTCGTTCATATCAGGGCGGTTTATCTGCTTTAGGCAGGGCCTTAGCCCGCAGGGACGTCGCAGGGTGAGTTCGCCACTTACCTAGTCTGACAGCTAGCGCCAAGCCTGGTTGTGGTTGCGCGGTTTGCTGGACAGGTGCTGACAGACATGCTCCACTGTGTGCCATTCATCTTACTTTTCTGGTAAATGTTTCGCAGATACTTTATAAATACATGTACAAGCAGTTTGCACTATGAAGAACATATAAAGTCTGACAAAAAACTGTTGCAGGGGCTTTAACCCCTTCCCGACATTTGACGTAATAGTACTGCATTGCGGGAGCTGCGTTCCCGCAAAATGCAGTACTATTATGTCATGCTTCTGGCACCGGCTCCTGAACGGAGCCAGAGCCAAAAGCTGCGGGTGTCAGCTATATATTATTGTCGACACCTGCTCTAACACCCGCGATCGGAGATTTCTCAGATCGTGGGTGTTAACCCCTGACACACCGCGGGTGCGCTAACCACGGCGTGCTAGGGGCATTTGAGAAGAATCGAACACCCCCCCTCCCCTGCGGCACTTACCGGGGGGGTCCGCTGCTCCGATCGCAGCCCTGCTTCTGTGTGCCGGGTCCCTGCCTTCTGTATTACACTGTGTAATGTGAAGAAGAGCTTGAACAAGCGATCAGTGGATCGCTTGTTCAATGTCAATGTTCAAAGTGAATGTTAGTTATTAAGTATTTTTGCGGTTATGACTAGGTATGGAAAAAGTAGAACAGTTCGAAAATCAAGAATTTTTTCAAATTTTCACCAAATATCTGATTTTCTCATAAATAAATGCAAAACATACCACCAAAATTTTTCAACTAACATGAAGTACAAAGTGTCACGAGAAAACTATTTTAAAATCACTTGGATATGTTAAAGCGTTCCAAAGTTATAGCCATTTATAGTGACACAGGGCAGATTTGAAAAAATGGGCCGTGTCAGGAAGGTGAAAAGTGGCTTCGGCGTTAAGGGGTTAATAAATGTGGGCCACTGTTGTACAATCAATATTAATTAAGCATAGTAAATGTGAACAACATGAAAAATATGGATACCACACGGGAGTCACCAGTGTATTGTCTGTATTTGCAGACCAATTGCTTAATAACCGAGCCATCTGACATATAGATTGGCAACAATTTACTCACTGATGACACATGGAATTTAAAAATGGAAAACAGATCCATTGCTTGCGAGTCGAGAACAGCACACGTTCATGTGCTGATAAGCTGACACTGACAGTACAGAATAAATATTTAATTATAATAATAATTCTTTATTTATATAGCGCACACACATTCTGCAGTGCTGCACACAGTTTGCCAAATCGGTCCCTTTCCCCAATGGGGCTCACAATCTAATCAACCTACCAGTATGTTTTGGAGTGTGAGAGGAAACCAAAGGACCCGGATGAAACCCACACAAAATATTTGGATCAGAGTGCTCATTACGGGGAGAATTCATCAAGGGCCGATGCATTGTGTACCACATATTGATTTTCCCCCAGCCATTGGCAGGCATTTATCATTTTTTGCCTAGGGTGGTACAGGAAGCGTGCTATAATTTTCAGTACATTGCCTGAGGCAAATGCTTTTTACCCATATCCGAGTGTCATTAAAATGTGACTTTTATTTCTATCAAGATAAAAAGTACTCCTAAATTATTTGAAGCAAATAAACTCATTTGAACCTGTATATTCCTAAACTAGGGTTTATTAGGATATCTGCAATTTCCCAGGTCCTCACATTAGCAGCCTGTAATGTAGCGGCCACTCATTATTTTTTTGGCATTTTGTGCCCAATAGTGGCTAGCTCCGTCTGCAGTTCAGAGCTGCCTATCTTTTGCTAGTATTTAGCTCTACTGTTCCACACTACATTGAAATTAAAATAAAAAATCTATCAGCCCCCCCAACATATTTCACCAGTTAAACTGGCTTCCTCAGGGGTAATGGGCTATAGGTAATGGCGGCGTGCGTAGTTTGGGGTTTTAATGACTATAGTGATCCTCCCCTATAGATTAGTTAGCCATTCAGTAGCAATTTCCTCCGTCTGGAATACCCTAATAGGTCCGTTACTTAAATGGCTGGTTCTTAGACAAAACGTAATCACTTACCACAATGACATCATGTCATTGCTAGCCAATATCGATCTGTTTTGGCGAGTTCTCTTCCCAATAGCTTTCCTTCTCTGGCGCATGCGGGATGACTTGGAAGTGATGTACGGGGTCCGGTGGATATAGTGCGCATGTCTACTTAGTTCTTGCCACCTGAGGTTCTTGTGCGCATGCTCCGGCACTTAGTTCGTGCCGTCTAGGATTCCTATGAGCCTGTCCATTATCATTGTTAGAATCTTCACGATCGATCTCTAGACCTTAGTGTTTCTACCTTTACATGGAGCTGCACATGCCCACGGACTTAGCTTCGGTAATGCCCCGCACTAAAGGATGTTGGTATATATTTGACTGCGATCCCATTCTTAAGAATCGTTACTGGATATTGGTATAATATTTCTGATAGACGACGTTGTCAGGAGGATCTACTGGGGATCGATCATTTGCATTATTATCTACTAATTCTAACCCCATTCTCTAATTTCATGTTATGCCAGCATTAGAATGATTTTAATAGTTATTTACTACATTACATGTAGTCAATTTATAATAAATACATTTTTCAATTTGGTGAAGTTCATTTTTTCTCAATTAAATTAAGGGATTCTCATCTTTACATGCACTATTGTAACGTTATCAGTAGGTGGAGTGGTCTTCTTCACCCATTGATTAGTGTCAATCTTTACATTGACTGCCTAGGTAGGTTTAGTTTTGGAGCTGCTTCCTGGATATTCATTTATAGATATTTAAAATATGGATCATAGAACTTTTCTGTACTAAATACACTATTTACAGTCAATCATGCTTATATGCCTACTTTGAAAGAGTTAGCCTACATTTACCTATTGAGGTTCATAGAAAGGCTACAAAGGTGAAGCCTTCATTTAGGCCTTGCGGACTTCTACATTTTAATCTATGGATCCACCGTGCCTCCGTTTGTAACAGTAATCTGTCGAGGTTACCTGTTCTGGGACCCAGTTTCAACTTCTCAATTCCCCAGAATTTCAGACAGTTGACATCTCCCTTATGTACCAATCTGATATGTTTAGAGATTGGGGTGTCTTTGTTGGTGGTGATGGAGCTCTGATGTCCCGATATCGGTCTGCGCAATTCTTGAATAGTTTTTCCAACATAGAGTAGGGGGCACGTGCATTTCGCCGCATACACAATCTCCTCACTCTTGCAATTTATGTATTGTCTGATGGTAAATTCTTCTCCATCTCTGGGGTTAATACATTTTCTGGTTGGAAGCATGAATTTACAAAAGGTACAATTCCTACACGGGTATGACCCTGTTTGGGTGGAATGTAGCCAAGTCTCTTTCGCAGGTTCTCTGGTGAAGTACTCCTCACCAGGTAGTCCTTAAGGTTTTTTTCACCAGAGAACATGCGAAAGAGACTTGTCTGTTAATTTAGTACAGAAATTGTTTCTTCCTATTACAAAAATGTGACTTATTATATTGCATTTTACATGATACTTCTTGAAATAATATTTTTCTACTTTTTTCCCTAATGTCTAACATATTTTTTAAGTTGATCTCATACAAGAAATGTTGAAATAAATGTTAAAAAATCAGACAGAGGCCTGTTCCACACTTGTGAATGTGAAGCTATGAACTCGCAGCCTGAACGCTGCAAACCGGAACCGAACTCAGCATGTCAAACTGGGAGATCCGGGCAGCATGCGTTGCGAGTGTGATGCGAGTTCATCACATCACACTCGCAAGTGTAGAACGGGCCTGATTTTGTCAGTTTATCATTGGATGACTGGGGTTAGCAATGGGATTTTGCTATCCAATAAAATTTGGCAAATTAAATTACCATACATTTTTTTCATATTTGGGATTAGCATGACCTCTTCCTGCCTTGTATTTTGGAATTGCCGTGTTCTTCACAATCCAGATGCCCATTGTCAGAACTCAACACAACTTTGCAGCTTGTTCCTGAGGACATTTCAGAAGAGAATGGAAAGACAAATATAAAAGGTGAAGATTAACATGTTTACACAATGTTAACTCTTGCTCTCACCTTGCAGATTAGTTGTGACCAACATGATCTAACCTGTTCACACCTATGAGACCACTTGGTTTCAGAAAACAATATGACCGATGGTCATTGGTACCTGAATGTCCAGGTCAATTTTTGCCATTCTGCTGTGCGCTTCTTTAAATGACAATATTTCTGGAAAAGCTTTACATATTATAACAATTTTCACTTTATTTTTCATTACATGTGAGACTTTAAAGGAAACCTACCACTTGTAGTGGCAGGTTTCCGATAGCAATACCGGGCACCAGCTCAGGGTGAGCTGGTGCCGGAGCTTATTTTAGTTAGTGTTTTAAACCGCGGTATCGCGGTTTAAAACACTTTTTTTAAACGTTATAGCCGGCGCAGGCAGGTACGCGCTCGCGCTTACCGTGCACGCGGCTCTCATTCACTTCATAGTAGCCGCGTGCACGGTAAGCGCCGAGCGGTACCTGCCTGCGCCGGCTATAACGTTTAAAAAGTGTTTTAAACCGCGATACCGCGGTTTAAAACACTAACTAAAATAAGCTCGGCAACAGCTCACCCTGAGCTGGTGCCCGGTATTGCTATCGGAAACTGCCACTACAAGTGGTAGGTTTCCTTTAACTTGATAGGATAGTTTTATTAATTACCAAAATATGTTTTAAATATGTACAGCATTACTCCATCACCCTTTCCCAGTTATATTATATTATATTACAGGGGTTTTCCCACGAAAGAAAATTCTCACATTTCACTCCCCTAGTGATGTTAACACAATAAAGATCATTTTAACCCCATCACTCTTCCTGCTGCTCAGTGCAAAATCCCAGAGTGTGGGCGGAGCCTCACTAAGCAGACACATTATTGTATTATCCATCTAGTTCTGTGGGGTGACAATGTTGTTACATTATTAGGGTAAACGGTATATATACACTTTCATTTGGTTTCTGACATTGTACTAACAGTGACACACAAAGAGAGATGAGATCGATCAGATGAGATGAGATGAGATGCATGAGATTACACAGGGGCTGACAGACTTTTACACTGTTACATTGTGAGCCTGCCTCCCCCTTCCCCTGGATTACTTAGCTCCTAGTAGCTTGTAGTTTTCACGATCTCCTGGCAGGAAGTAATCAGTGAGTGTCTCTGAGCTCCGTGCAGGGGGTGGGCTACAGCCACAAAGCAGAGAGACACAGAAATCTCATCTGCACAATCTAACACAGCAATCCAAGATGGCGACCGACTTTTAGTCAGAAGTTACAGGGTTGTGTCTAGGGGCAACTGAAATTGTGTACAGCAGGACTGATAGGTAGAACTTATAGCTGTGAAATGCTGCATTTTTGTTAATAACAGTGAATTAGAGAATGTGTTATTTTATTATCCTGAGTACATATAAGAAACTTGTCTTTGTGGGAATAACCCTTTAAAGGGGAGATTCTGTTTAAAATGACACAAAAATTATGTTTCTAGGTGCCATGGTTTAGAGCAGTGATGGCGAACCTTTGAGAGACCAAGTGCCCAAGCTACAACCAAAATCCACTTATTTTCCCTGAATTGCCAACATGGCATTTTAAAGCAGTAACTTACTGCTACCTGTTCTTCCACATCTTTCAATCGTATCAGCCCCTGAGGCCACCAAGTTGAAAGAAGGAGGACAAATACAGACTATCATTGTAGCTGCTCTCCAGGGTCTCTCTGTACTGGAAGAATGAAGGGTCCAGCAGGATGAGCTTCAAAGATAATGCAGCCCTTTCCACATCTTTTCACTTTTCCCACAGTTCCACAAAGCCAAAGAAGTTTCGCTTTAAAATAGTGCTGAGAGCAGTATCTCTTAAGTTGCCTAGGACTGCAGGAAGATTTGGTGGATTTTTTCCTGTTTGGTGAACTCTGTCCCGGGGTGATAACTTGACTGCCCACACCCGTGCCATAGGTTCGCCACCACTGGTTTAGGGTATATATCCATTTGAAGTTGGTCACTCTCATGACGTTTATAAATGTCTATTCTGCACAGGGCATGTACAAATAGGATGTATATAGCTATATGGCAGTCGTTCGGGGGTTAAAGAGCACATCTGACATGTCAATCTTAGCTTCTAATATAATATATCTCTTAGGAAATAAAGATTCTGTAGGAATCTATTCTTACTTTATGTTGTGCAGTTCCTGTCCCTATTAATATTATATATAGCAGTGGTGGCGAACCTATGGCACGGGTGCCAGAGGCGGCACTCCAAGCCCTTTCTGTGGGCACCCGGGCCATCGCCCCAGGAAACCAGACAGGACTCAAAGACTTTTCCTGCAGTTTCAAACAACTTAAAGATACTAACTTGGCTACTTGGGACAAAGAAGAAGGAGAATGTGTAGGCAGGGCCAAATTATCTTTGGAGGACACTTGAAAGAAGCTACAATGATGCAAAAGTTCCCTATTCCTTTCTATTGTGTTGGTGTCCACGTTGTTGAAGAACAGAGAGCAAAAAGTTACTGCATTAATTTTTGGTTGGCACCTTGGGATAAATGAGGGGGGGGGGTTGGCGTTGCAGTTTGGGCACTCGGTCGCTAAAAGGTTCGCTATCACTGATATATAGTATAACCAGTATGTATCTCAGGAAGTTTTACATACAGTGTATGTATACGTGACATAATACAAAAACAAGTACGATAAATGTGATATAAATGAATGACAAAATGGTACATTGGGAAATAGGACCCTGCCAACAATGTTTCACAATCTACTACTGGAGTGTGATGGAAGAAGCTGTACCTATTTCAGTAGGCATGTGGAGGTGGATTTTCAGGTTGCTTTTGAAGGCAAGGCTTCAATCATAGATGACATGTTCCATTGTATGGTGGGATAGAAAAGGCATAAAGAAAAGGGAAAAAGGGCTCATAAGGTGAGTAGGTCAGATACAATGGGGATCATTTAATAAGGGCCCGAATTGCTATGTTTCGTCGGGTTTCCAGAAAATTTACGGGGGGTTTTTGGCGCATCGGCGCCGGCATGCATGCGACGGAAATGGGGGCGTGGCCGTCGGAAAACCCAATGGATTCGGAAAAAATGCAGAAAGAACGCGCTTACCTGCACCCAAGATAGGACGGTGAACTCCAGAGAACTCCAGCGAACTTCAGCGCAGCAGCGACACCTGGTGAACATCGGGCGCACGACCTTAGTGAATCACCGGAAGACCCGAATCCTCGACGGAGAAAGCGTCGCTGGAACGCGATTGGACCGGGTAAGTAAATCTGCCCCAATATTTTAGTGACAGGCTTACCAGATGTGGTTGTACTTATCCTTAGGTACACCTGTAATGTAAGCAGGGTCTCTTTTTAGGGTTGATTCTGCCTTGTGAAGCTTTGGTTACTGCGCGAGCCTGAGTCGCAATAGAGTAAGAATGTGAGTCACTTGCACACTGAGATTGTTAATATACAGAAAAGAATTCTTTATTTTTCTTAATCATAAAAGCACCACAATGTGTTTTTTAAAGTGGAATTGGATGGCTCCCCAGCTTGTCCTGCTTAAAATGAACCTGTTGCCTGAAATATCATTTTTAGATGGTGACAAGTTCCAATAGCCTATACTATGCTGATTTTAAAAAATGCCTTTGTCATAATTCTGAATACTGGCAGCAACAACTGCAGCAGCCTGTGTGCCTGTGTCTCAGTCTACTCAATGTATTCTTCCTCTCCTATAGACCATCTCCCACCCTCCCTGCTCAATGCACATGACAGGAAGAGGGGATGGGGAGAGGCAGAACCATCTTTTTGGCATTTGTAATGTAATGTAATGTACAATTTTGGCAGCCGCTCATTAGTGACACTGGTTATAGTGATTTTGTTAGAGTGATGTTGTATTGGGTCAAAAAGGAGTTGGATGAGAGGTAGTACATCTTAAAGTGTACATGTTGCTTGAAGAATTTTGAGGCAAACTGGAGAAGTGAGATGGGTTAATAACTGGACAAAACGCACCAAGGGTTTGCTTATTAACCGTTTTACTACCATTCAATATAAATATACATCACAATTAAGAGGATTCACATCCATACAAGGCAAGTGTCTACTGTGTTATAGAGAAGATACCTACTGATTACATTATTTAACCTAGTAGGCTCGGTGGTAAACCTGTTATGCATGGGTGCCACCACTGGGAAAATGATCAGTTTCCATTACAGCTGAAGCCACTGAGATGCTCTGCTGTCTGTAACGTCCTGAGCAGGTTATTGGTATTGATGGAAACCATGCTTCACTGCAGGAAAAATGAAAATTTTAGTTATTTGGTTTTTTACAGTAGCTGAGGCCACTACTAAAAAAATATTCACCCCTGATTACATTAATTAAAAAGTATATTTAAAAAATTTGGAAATAAGTGCCAGTTAAAATTTCCCCCCTGTCGGCACTTCAGGGCCCATATCTTATAAGCGGCTCCAACCTCTTAATAGATATGGGAGCGCAAACTCCACCAGTTTGGAACTAATAAAAGGTCTGATCTGGCAGAGCTTTTTGCTACAGTTTGTGTCGGGAGCTTTCACCCCTGTCCCGCTCCCTTGCACACTCAAAGTAAAGTGACATCCAGGTAGAAGAAGCCAGGAAACCTCCAGGGATAGGGAGATTTATGTACCTTCTCTGCCAGAAGGCATAATGAATCTCCCCCAGTGTATTTTTCTGTACTAATTAAATCTAGATCTGAGGCAAAATACAACAAAACATGTCCAATACCTTCTGACAATTTTGATGACTGCATCTATGGAAAGTTGATTGCCATTATGCAGTCTCATAAATGTCTTCTTATGCTGTATTTTTGTCACTGCACATTAACATTTGACCACTGCACTGGGCTTTTCACAGCTGTTATCTCAGCTATGCAGAACACATGTGTTTCCATTCAGAACCATGAGGCTTCAATTTGATTGAAAGTGATGTCTCTTCTGCCATTGTTTTTTCTGATACATTTAGAAGTAGAATAACAAAATCACCACTATATCAAGTTAGGAAACAATAAAGTGTCTGTTTCAATAACAATTTATATGCCCTTCCCTTGTTCTGATATTGATTGTATCTATTTTCAGGCTTGTCTACCAAACTCAATGCTGAAGATGTTTTCATTGAGCAAACGACATCTCACAGAAAATTAGATACATGTAAAGAAGAAACCATGGAAAAGGCTGGTACACTGAATTAAACAGAATGTCCAATATAGTTATATAACTAGCCATAGGAATGGGGGACGATTTTCAAAATTTTTCAATATCTTTATTAATGTAAAAAATGAACTTTGTAAAACAGATGTTTTACAAAATTCATATCTCATTAATAAAGATGCCAGAAAACATGTTAAACACGCCCCCCACCCACCCCCTAGACTGAACAAGCAGTCTAATTAGGGCACTCTACCACCAGTATACTAGATGTCCTTTGAGCCCCTTCTAATAGTCACTTCTGTACAACACGGATGTGACCTTAACCTGACAAATAAATCAATGTCAGTTTTACATTCTCACATACATGCAATGACATATACATTCAATTAAATGACCTATACACATAGATTATTGCACACACATAAGAGAACGGAGAAGACAAAAAATAATGTCTTGTGTATATGCCTTTAACATTGCCCCCCAGACCTACATTTAAAAACTAAAACCTGAAAAATGACATATTCCTGGTAATCTTAACTCTGACACATCTGAGAGTTTACTGTTTATATTAAATTATGAAAAGTCACTTGAGAAAAATATACCCAGCATTTACATGTTTTTAAAATTTGCAGAAATATATGGATTTTAGTACTATTTAGTACTGGTACTTTATGACATTTTTAATATTTGCCTTTTTCCCCAAGTCTGTTTTAGGCCAGGATGTGCCTATAAGATGGAGGTTCCCATCAGTCCACCATACTTAAAACCACAAGATACTAATAGCAGGAGCTGCAATAATCTTGAAGAAAACCCATTATCGCCTGATTCTACCATGTGAGTTACCTGGAATTTTTTATGGAATAATGGAATCATTTATTATATATTGACAATAACGTGTTGCATTTTGTCTATGTCCTTTCCATGCAAAGAGCACGTCTACAAACCTGTTCCATAGGTCACAATGAATCAGTTCCAGTCTGCTGTAAAGCATATCACTTAATGCTATTATTAGCAGAGGAGAAGCACATAGACCTAGAAAAAAACAATGTTTTAAACTCTGCAGTTGGAAGACCAATACACATTTGGCAAAAGTGATTTATTTTTTTGCTCTTTGGTTAAGTACAAAAGAAATTTTGTAAAACAGTCAAAGCAAAAATATAATGGGGCTGACTTTTTTAAGGAAAAGCAGAACAGCCAAAATCAAATAGTTTTTTTCATCAATAACAGTAATGCACCTCTTAAAACTGGCCACATTAAACATGGCAGTTAGGAGTCTTTATCACTAATTTAAGACATATCTTATTTTAAAACGCAAGATTTTTTGTGGTTTGCTTTTCTGATTTTTTTGGTGACTTTTCAAAATGTTGCATATCATAAATCACACTCCAAGCAGCACAGCACTGAACTCCATCTCACAAAACACACCAAATAAAAAGAAATAACAAAGAAAAAGGCACTGAACAATAATACATGTGCCCCATTGTATTTTGTTATTATGGCAGTTTTACAAAACTAACTGGTTGTGGATAGTGATTGTCACTTTAAAATGAAAAAGGGTTGTTCCACTATAGACATTGAGCATCAGATGAGTGTTGATTGGTCAGAATGTTTAGAGGAAGAAAGCGACAAACACACTTGCCAGTAACACGTTATTTACCTATGGGATTGCTGGAGATAGTTGCATAACAAAGGTTGTCTATTTCAAGCGGTTCCATAAAATTTTATATGGCCTTCATTCAAGTAGAGAAGAATAGGACCCATCATTGGTGGCAGTCCCAATTACAGGCCCCTATGGATCAGACACTTTTGTGTCTCTGTAATGAAAATAAATGACAAATGTTGGTAATTGATGGAAATTCTAATTTTCTTAATTTCATTTGTGGGTGAAATCTGCATTAATCAAGCTTAACTTTTTATCAACACTGATGTTTTGTATACCAGTTTTCAAATTACAGATGCCAACAATGACATTTTTGAAAGCCTGGAGAGCCATTCTGATGTTAAAACACTGAGACTTCCAGGTAAAATTACTGTGGGGAATAGAATTCAGGCACAATGAAACATATTTTATTCATTTAATATGTGCACATACTAGATGAGTGTGCACATACTGAGTGTGTCAGGATAAAATATACAGGCAGTGTACATACAAGATAGGGTTCGGAGGTTTGTAATTAAAGTTCTAGACAATTTTTTTCTCTTTTGTCCCAGTGACAATGGAGTTTCAAATTTTTTGCTGTAATTGGACCAAGGATTATCAATAAAGCCTTATTACAGAGACACCTTACAGCTGATCATTGCAGCCTGGAACTATAGTGAAGCATTCAAAGAGCTTCACCAGAGGTCACAGTGGGCAGAGGGGTCCGTCTGTAACTATGGGTTGTCTGTAAGTCGGGTGCCCTTAAGTAGGGGACCGCTTGTATATTGATATACATGTTTACTTCTACAATATTTTTGATCAATATAATTTTGTAGATTTTAGACACATTTAAACATCTCAAGTACTCTAACTCCATGCAAAACTGGAACTATAACCTTAGGATAGACATGTAGTGGCACATGCCTTTATAATTTAATTTTTTTTAATGCTCCTTTTTACTCCTTGCTATGTTGCTTTTTCAGATGACTTCTATGGGTGCCTTGTACTAATAGAACCTAGTGCACCAGTTATTAGCTGTTGAAAGCAGCATTTTCATGGTCTTACTTTAGAACCATTGCTAATGCTTCAACTTGGTAGGGAGATGCTTAATAATGAAGTACTACCCAAACGAGTCCTCTTGTAGGACAATAAATACTGTAAAAAAATGAAACTTTAAAGTATTTAAATAAAAAGGTAAACGTAAAAACTATTTTCCTCTAATAAAATAATCTGCCATGTGGAAGAGGCGTTGGTTCTGTTCAGTGTATTTGGCTGATAATACAGAACTCCCTCTGTTATGCTACCAGAGGCTTGAAAAGCTGATCGCATTCCCTTTTTAGCACACATTAGCCCCATTTCCAGTGAGGACACTAGTTGCTGACTCTATGGGGCAGATTTATCAAGAGTCTGAAGGTCAGAATATTTCTAGTTGCCCATGGCAACCATTCACAGTTTTCACTTTACCAGTGCTCATGATTGGTTGCCATGGGCAACTAGGAATATTCTGACTTTCAGAGACTTGATAAATCTGCCCCTATGTCTTAGGTACTGATTTTAGTTAACATTTAGACCATTCACAATATCCATTGGTCCCTGTGGTTGCCTTACTGTCTATTAAACCTATAAATAATTAATACAACAAAACATGATATTCAATCACAAAATGGAGCTTACATACAGGTGGTCCTCTACTTAAGAACACCCGACTTACAGATGACTCGTGGTTACAGACGGACCCCTCTGGCCACTGTGACTTCTGGTGAAGCTCTCTGGATGCTTTACTTTAGTCCCAGTCTGCAATGATTAGCTGTAAAGTGTCTGTACTGAAGCTTTATTGATAGTCCTTGGTCCCATTACAGAAAAAAATTTTGATTCCCCACTGATTATCACTGGGGAATTTTTTTTTATCTTGATCTACCATAATAAAATATACAGTTTCGACTTACATACAAATTCAACTTAAGAACAAAACTATGGACCCTATCTTGTATGTAACCCGGGGACTGCCTGTAGTTTGCATTTATAGGTTTCCTAAAGAACACAGGGTTATCTCCAATATGTCACAAGATACTACAACTCCCATGAGCACTCAGTTCTCAGTAACAGCTCCTCCCTCTTATTCTCTGCTCGAAGGGATCTCTGAGGTGATGATTTAACAGGCTGTCCTGCTAGGTTACCACAGTAATGGCAACTAATAAACTACATGTTTCTCGCAGTAACTGTATTTTTCTGCAAATTCCATCACTGTACATTACATCAGCCCCACTGAGATGGTGTCTCACCACCACACCAACCATACTAGATGTGTCACATCTCTCAAATATCTCTGTATATCAGTATGACCTGCCATGTGCTGGTTATCTCCATGTACATCATCATCCAGTTCCCTCCATGTGAAAAACATCTCTCCCTTCCAAAACATATAGTCCTATGTGAAAAAATACACTCTCCTCCCTTTAAAACTGCTGTCTGGCGTGGATGCTTTCTTCCACAAACAGCGCCACACCTGTCTACAGTTTGTGCTGCTATGAAAAAACTGTGGCTGAGCTCCAATACCATGAATTATCCAAGACAACCCCTTTAAATCCACAAACATGTAAAATTCACCTACCCAACATACAGTGCTTAATATGAGGCAATCCCTGAACACTTCCAACGTAGTGGCAAGTAAATGAATATCTCCTCTCCCACCAGGGATTATAGGGGGGGCTACTTTGCCCTCAAAGGAGCCCACACCAAATGTGGGCGATTCAGGCAGTCACATAGCCGCTCAAATTGCCCACAGTATGTGCAGGTCCGGCAGAGGCAAAGGCAAGATGGCGGCTCCCTGCCACTAGTGGTGCACTGATGTCACACACTGCACCTCCAGCGGCCGGGAGCCTCCATCTTACCGTAGCCCAAGGGCAATATCCTGACACAGCGAGGGAAGAGGTCAGCGAGCATTGGTGGAATGGGACAATGTGATTACAATTTCATAAGTTTACCTAGGGATGTATATAGTTATTATAAGGAGGGGGCTGTATATACTTAGGGGGCACACTATATATAGATTTAGGGGGGGCTGTAAATAGTTATAATAGGAAGGCAGTATATAGTTATAGGGGGCTTTATACACTCACCGGCCACTTTATTAGGTACACCTGTCCAACTGCTCGTTAACACTTAATTTCTAATCAGCCAATCACATGGCGGCAACTCAGTGCATTTAGGCATGTAGACATGGTCAAGACAATCTCCTGCAGTTCAAACCGAGCATCAGTATGGGGAGAAAGGTGATTTGAGTGCCTTTGATACCGGCATGGTTGTTGGTCCAGAAGGGCTGGTCTGAGTATTTCAGAACTGCTGATCTACTGGGATGTTCACCACAACCATCTCTAGGGTTTACAGAGAATGGTCCGAAAAAGAAAACACATCCAGTGAGCGGCACTTCTGTGGGCGGAAATGCCTTGTTGATGCCAGAGGTCAGAGGAAAATGGGCAGACTGGTTCGAGCTGATAGAAAGGCAACAGTGACTCAAATCACCACCCGTTACAACCAAGGTAGGCAGAAGAGCATCTCTGAACGCACAGTACGTCGAACTTTGAGGCAGATGGGCTACAGCAGCAGAAGACCACACCGGGTGCCACTCCTTTCAGCTAAGAACAGGAAACTGTAGCTACAATTTGCACAAGCTCATCGAAATTGGACAGTAGTAGATTGGAAAAACGTTGCCTGGTCTAATGAGTCTCGATTTCTGCTGCGTCATTCGGATGGTAGGGTCAGAATTTGGCGTCAACAACATGAAAGGCATTATCCATCCTCCTGTATCACGGCTCAGGCTGGTGGTGGTGGTGTCATGGTGTGGGAATATTTTCTTGGCACTCTTTGGGCCCCTTGGTACCAATTGAGCATCGTTGCAATGCCACAGCCTACCTGAGTATTGTTGCTGACCATGTCCATCCCTTTATGACCACAATTTACCCAACATCTGATGGCTACTTTCAGCAGGATAATGCAACATGTCATGAAGCTGGAATCATCTCAGACTGGTTTCTTGAACATGACAATGAGTTACTCACAAGGCCTCCACAGTCACCAGATCTCAATAGAGCATCTTGGGATGTGGTGGAGGAGATTCGCATCATGGATGTGCAGCCGACAAATCTGCAGCAACTTGGTGATGCCATCATGTCAATATGGACCAAAATCTCTGAGGAATGCTTCTTCTTTCGTGGCATGATTCAACAAGGTGCTGGAAGCATTCCTCAGATATTTTGGTCCATATTGACATGATGGCATCACCAAGTGTGCAGATTTGTCGGCTGCACATCCATGATGCGAATCTCCCGTTCCACCACATCCCAAGATGCTCTATTGAGATCGGTGACTGTGGAGGCCATTTGAGTACAGTGAACTCATTGTCATGTTCAAGAAACCAGTCTGATGATTCCAGCTTCATGACATGTTGCATTATCCTGCTGAAAGTAGCCATCAGATGTTGGGTAAATTGTGGTTCATAAAGGGATGGACATGGTCAGCAACAATACTCAGGTAGGCTGTGGCATTGCAACGATGCTCAATTGGTACCAAGGGGCCCAAAGAGTGCCAAGAAAATATTCCCCACACCATGACACCACCACCCCAGCCTGAGCCGTTATACAAGGCAGGATGGATCCATGCTTTCATGTTGTTGACGCCAAATTCTGACCCTACACCATCCGAATGACGCAGCAGAAATCGAGACTCATTAGACCAGGCAACGTTTTTCCAATCTATCTACTGTCCAATTTCGATGAGCTTGTGCAAATTGTAGCTACAGTTTCTGTTCTTAGCTGAAAGGAGTGGCACCCGTGTGGTCTTCTGCTGCTGTAGCCCATCTGCCTCAAAGTTCGACGTACTGTGCGTTCAAGATGCTCTCTGCCTACCTTGGTTGTAACGGGTGGTGATTTGAGTCACTGTTGCCTTTCTATCAGCTCGAACCAGTCGTGCCCATTTTCCTCCTGACCTCTGGCATCAACAAGGCATTTCCGCCACAAAGTGCCGCTCACTGGATGTGTTTTCTTTTTTTCGGAACCATTCTCTGTAAACCCTAGAGATGGTTGTGCGTGAAAATCCCAGTAGATCAGCAGTTTCTGAAATACTCAGACCAGCCCTTTGGCACCAACACATGCCGCGTTCAAAGGCACTCAAATCACCTTTCTTCCCCATACTATGCTCGGTTTGAACTGCAGGAGATTGTCTTGACCATGTCTACATGCCTAAATGCACTGAGTTGCCGCCATGTGATTGGCTGATTAGAATTAAGTGTTAACGAGCAGTTGGACAGTGTACTAATAAAGTGGCCGTGAGTGTATAAGCCCCCTATAACTATTACTGCCTTCTCTATTATAACTATTTACAGCCCCCCCTAAATCTTATTAGTGTGCCCCTAGTATATATAACAGCCCCCCTCCTTATAATAACTATATACATCCTAGGTAAACTTATGAAATTGTAATCACATTGTCCTCATTCCACATGCTCGCTGACCTCTTCCCTCGCTGTGTCAGGATATTGCCCTTGGGCTACGGTAAAGGAGGCTCCGCAGCGCGTGGAGGTGCAGTGTGTGACATCAGTGCACCACTAGTGGCAGGGAGCCGCCATCTTGCCTTTGCCTCTGCCGGACCTGCACATACTGTGGCAATTTGAAGCGGCTATGTGACTGCCTGAATCGCCCACATTTGGTGTGGGCTCCTTGAGGGCAAAGTAGCCCCCCCTATAATCCCTGGTGGGAGAGGAGATATTCATTACTTGCCACTACGTTGGAAGTGTTCAGGGATTGCCTCATATAAGCACTGTATGTTGGGTAGGTGAATTTTACATGTTTTTGGATTTAAAGGGGTTGTCTTGGATAATTCATGGTATGTGCTCAGCCACAGTTTTTTCATAGCAGCACAAACTGTAGACAGGTGTTGGCGCTGTTTGTGGAAGAAAGCATCCACGCCAGACGCAGTTTTAAAGGGAGGAGAGTGTATTTTTCACATAGGACTATAGTTTTGAAAGGAGAGATGTTTTTCACATGGAGGGAACTGGATGATGATGTACATGGAGATAACCAGCACATGGCAGGTCATACTGATATACAGAGATATTGAGAGATGTGACACCTCTAGTATGGTTGGTGTGGTGGTGAGCACCATTCAGTGGGGCTGATGTAATGTACAGTGATGAATTTGCAGAAAAATACAGTACTGCGAGAAACATGTAGTTTATTAGTTGCCATTACGTGGTAACCTAGCAGGACAGCCTGTTAAATCATCACCTCAGAGATCCCTTCGAGCAGAGATAAGAGGGAGGAGCTGTTACTAGGAACTAGTGCTCATGGGAGTTGTAGTATCTTGTGACATATTGGATATAACCCTGTGTTCTTTAGGAAAACCTATAAATGCAAAACTACAGGCAGTCCCCGGGTTACATACAAGATAGGGTCCATAGTTTTGTTCTTAAGTTGAATTTTGTATAGTCGAAACTGTATATTTTATTATGGTAGATCAAGATAAAAAAAAATTCCCCAGTGATAATCAGTGGGAATCAAAATTTTTTTCTGTAATGGACCAAGGACTATCATAAAGCTTCAGTACAGACACTTTACAGCTAATCATTGCAGACTGGGACTAAAGTAAAGCATCCAGAGAGCTTCACCAGAAGTCACAGTGCCAGAGGGGTCCGTCTGTAACCACGATGTCATCTGTAAGTCGGGTGTTCTAAGTAGAGGACCACCTGTATGTAAGCTCCATTTTGTGATTGAATATCATGTTTTGTTGTATAATTATTTAGGTTTAATAGACAGTAAGGCAACCACAGGACCAATGGATTATGTGAATGGTCTAAATGTTAACTAAAATCAGTACTAAGACATAGGGGCAGATTTATCAGTCTGAAAGTCAGAATATTCCTAGTTGCCCATGGCACCAATCATGAGCACTGGTAAAGTGAAAACTGTGAATGGTTGCCATGGGCAACTAGAAATATTCTGACCTTCAGACTCTTGATAAATCTGCCCATAAGTCAGCAACTAGTGTCCTCACTGGAAATGGGGCTAATGTGTGCTAAAAAGGGAATGCGATCAGCTTTCAAGCCTCTGGTGCATAACAGAGGGAGTTCTGTATTATCAGCCAAATACACTGAACGAACCAACGCCTCTTCCACATGGCAGATTATTTTATTAGAGGAAAAATAGTTTTTACGTTACCTTTTTATTTAAATACTTTAAAGTTTCATTTTTTTACAGTATTATTGTCCTACAAGAGGACTCGTTTGGGTAGTACTTCATTATTAAGCATCTCCCTACCAAGTTGAAGCATTAGCAATGGTTCTAAAGTAAGACCATGAAAATGCTGCTTTCAACAGCTAAAACTGGTGCACTAGGTTCTATTAGTACAAGGCACCCATAGAAGTCATCTGAAAAAGCAACAAGCAAGGAGTAAAAAGGAGCATTAAAAAAAATTAAATTATAAAGGCATGTGCACTACATGTCTACCTAAGGTTATAGTTCCAGTTTTTGCATGGAGTTAGAGTACTTGAGATGTTAATGTGTCTAAAATCTACAAAATTATATTGATCAAAAATATTGTAGAAGTAAAATGTATATCAAATACAAGCGGTCCCCTACTTAAGGGCACCCGACTTACAGACAACCCATAGTTACAGACGGACCCCTCTGCCCACTGTGACCTCTGGTGAAGCCTTTGAATGCTTCACTATAGTTCCAGGCTGCAATGATCAGCTGTAAGGTGTCTCTGTAATAAGGCTTTATGATAATCCTTGGTCCAATTACAGCAAAAAATTTGAAACTCCATGTCACTGGGACAAAAGAGAAAAAAATGTCTAGAACTTTAATTACAAACCTCCGAACCCTATCTTGTATGTACACTGCCTGTATATTTATCCTGAACACACTCAGTATGTGCACACTCATCTAGTATGTGCACATATTAAATGATAAAATATGTTTCATTGTGCCTGAATTCTATTCCCACAGTAATTTTACCTGGAATCTCAGTGTTTTAACATCAGAAGGCTTCCAGGCTTTCAAAATGTCATTGTTGGCATCTGTAATTTGAAAACTGGTATACAAAACATCAGTGTTGATAAAAAGTAAGCTTGATTAATGCAGATTTCACCCACAAATGAAATTAAAAAATTAGAATTTCCATCAATTACCACATTTGTCATTTATTTTCATTACAGAGACACAAAGTGTCTGATCCATAGGGGCCTGTAATTGGGACTGCCACCAATGATGGGTCCTATTCTTCTCTACTTGAATGAAGGCCATATAAAATTTTATGGAACCGCTTGAAATAGACAACCTTTGTTATGCAACTATCTCCAGCATCCCATAGGTAAATAACGTGTTACTGGAGTGTGTTTGTCGCTTTCTTCCTCTAAAACATTCACCAATCAACACTCATCTGATGCTCAATGTCTATAGTGGA
Source organism: Engystomops pustulosus (assembly GCA_019512145.1). Lineage (NCBI taxonomy): Eukaryota > Metazoa > Chordata > Amphibia > Anura > Leptodactylidae > Engystomops > Engystomops pustulosus. The sequence goes on from CM033641.1 coordinate 170,601,703, forward strand.
ACAACCCTTTTCATTTAAAGTGACAATCACTATCCACAACCAGTTAGTTTTGTAAAACTGCCATAATAACAAAATACAATGGGGCACATGTGTATTGTTCAGTGCCTTTTTCTTTGTTATTTCTTTTTATTTGGTGTGTTTTGGGATGGAGTTCAGTGCTGTGCTGCTTGGAGTGTGATTTATGATATGCAACATTTTGAAAAGTCACCAAAAAAATCAGAAAAGCAACCACAAAAAATCTTGCGTTTTAAAATAAGATATGTCTTAAATTAGTGATAAAGACTCCTAACTGCCATGTTTAATGTGCCAGTTTTAAGAGGTGCATTACTTTATTATGATGAAAAAAAACTATTTGATTTTGGCTGTTCTGCTTTTCCTTAAAAAAGTCAGCCCCATTATATTTTTGCTTTGACTGTTTTACAAAATTTCTTTGTACTTAACCAAAGAGCAAAAAAATAAATCACTTTGCCAAATGTGTATTGGTCTTCCAACTGCAGAGTTTAAAACATTGTTTTTTTCTAGGTCTATTGTCTTCTCCTCTGCTAATAATAGCATTAAGTGATGCTTTACAGCAGACTGGAACTGATTCATTGTGACCTATGGAACAGGTTTGTAGACGTGCTCTTTGCATGGAAAGGACATAGACAAAATGCAACACGTTATTGTCAAATATATATAATGATTCCATATTCCATAAAAAATTCCAGGTAACTCACATGGTAGAATCAGGCGATAATGGTTTTTCTTCAAGATTATTGCAGCTCCTGCTATTAGTATCTTGTGGTTTTAAGTATGGTGGACTGATGGAACCTCCATCTTATAGGCACATCCTGGCCTAAAACAGACTGGGGGAAAAAGGCAAATATTAAAATGTCATAAAGTACCAGTACTAAATAGTACTAAAATCCATATATTTCTGCAAATTTTAAAAACATGTAAATGGGTTATATTTTTCTCAAGTGACTTTTCATAATTTAATATAACAGTAAACTCTCAGATGTGTCAGAGTTAAGATTACCAGGAATATGTCATTTTTCAGGTTTTAGTTTTTAAATGTAGGTCTGGGGGGCAATGTTAAAGGCATATACACAAGACATTATTTTTTGTCTTCTCCGTTCTCTTATGTGTGTGCAATAATCTATGGTGTATAGGTCATTTAATGAATGTATATGTCATTGCATGTATGTGAGAATGTAAAACTGACATTGATTTATTGTCAGGTTAAGGTCACATCCGTTGTTGTACAGAGTGACTATTAGAAGGGGCTCAAAGGACATCTAGTATACTGGTGGTAGAGTGCCCTAATTAGACTGCTTGTTCAGTCTAGGGGGTGGGTGGGGGCGTGTTTACATGTTTCTGGCATCTTTATTAATGAGATATGAATTTTGTAAACATCTGTTTTACAAAGTTATTTTTTACATTAATAAAGATATTGAAAAATTTTGAAAATCGTCCCCATTCCTATGGCTAGTTATATAACTATATTGGACATTCTGTTTAATTCAGTGTACCAGCCTTTTCCATGGTTTCTTCTTTACATGTATCTAATTTCTGTGAGATGTCGTTTGCTCAATGAAACATCTTCAGCATTGAGTTTGGTAGACAAGCCTGAAAATAGATACAATCAATATCGAAAAGGGAAGGGCATATAAATTGTTATTGAAACAGACACTTTATTGTTTCCTAACTTGATATAGTGGTGATTTGTTATTCTACTTCTAAATGTATCAGAAAAAACAATGGCAGAAAGACATCACTTTCAATCAAATTGAAGCCTCATGGTTCTGAATGGAAACACATGTGTTCTGCATAGCTGAGATAACAGCTGTGAAAGCCCAGTGCAGTGGTCAAATGTTAATGTGCAGTGACAAAAATACAGCATAAGAAGACATTTATGAGACTGCATAATGGCAATCAACTTCCATAGATGCAGTCATCAAAATTGTCAGAAGGTATTGGACATGTTTTGTTGTATTTTGCCTCAGATCTAGATTTAATTAGTACAGAAAAATACACTGGGGGAGATCATTATGCCTTCTGGCAGAGAGAGGTACATAAATCTCCCTATCCCTGGAGGTTTCCTGGCTTCTTCTACCTGGATGTCACTTACTTTGAGTGTCAGGGAGCGGGACAGGGGTGAAAGCTCCCGACACAACTGTAGCAAAAAGCTCTGCCAGATCAGACCTTTTATAGTTCCAAACTGGTGGAGTTTGCGCTCCCATATCTATTAAGAGGTTGGAGCGCTTATAAGATATGGGCCCTGAAGTGCCGACAGGGGGGAAATTTTAACTGGCACTTATTTCCAAATTTTTTAAAATACTTTAATTAATGTAATCAGGGGTGAATATTTTTTAGTAGTGGCTCAGCTACTGTAAAAACCAAATAACTAAAATTTTCATTTTTCCTGCGTGAAGCATGGTTCCATCAAATACCAATAACCTGCTCAGACTTACAGACAGCAGAGCATCTCAGGGCTTGCTGTAATGGAACTGATCATTTTCCCAGTGGTGGCACCCATGCATAACAGGTTTACCACCGAGCCTACTAGGTTAATAATGTAATCAGTAGGTATCTTCTCTATAACACAGTAGACCTTGCCTTGTATGGATGTGAATCCTCTAATGTGATGTATATTATATTGAATGGTAGTAAAACGGTTAATAAGCAAACCTTGTGCGTTTTGTCCAGTTATTAACCCATCTCACTCTCAGTTTGCCTCAAAATTCTTCAAGCACATGTACACTTTAAGATGTACTACCTCTCATCCAACTCCTTTTTGACCCAATACAACATCACTCTAACAAAATCACTATAACCAGTGTCACTAATGAGCGGCTGCCAATTTGTACATTAACATTACATTACAAATGCCAAAAAGATGGTTCTCGCTCCTCCCCCTCCCTCTTCCTGTCATGTGCATTGAGCAGGGAGGGTGGGAGATGGTCTATAGGAGAGGAAGAATACTTGAGTAGACTGAGACACAGGCACACAGGCTGCTGCAGTTGTTTCTGCCAGTATTCAGAATATGACAAAGGCATTTTTTAAAATCAGCATAGTATAGGCTATTGGAACTTGTCACCATCTAAAAATGATATTTCAGGCAACAGGTTCATTTAAGCGGACAAGCTGGGGAGCCATCCAATTCCACTTAAAAAACACATTGTGGTGCTTTTTTGATTAAGAAAAATAAAGAATTCTTTTCTGTATATTAACAATCTCATGTGCAAGTGACTCACATTCTTACTCTATTCGACTCAGGCTCGCGCAGTAACAAAGCTTCAAGGCAGAATCAACCCCAAAAAGACCGCGTACATTACAGGTGTACCTAAGGATATACAACCAACTCTGGTAAGCCTGTCACTAAAAATTGGGGCAGATTTACTTACCCGGTCCAATCGCGTTCCAGCGACGCTTTCTCCGTCGAGGATTCGGGTCTTCCGGTATTCACTAAGGTCGTGCGCCCGATGTTCACCAGGGTGTCGCTGCTGCGCTGAAGTTCGCTGGAGTTCTCTGAGTTCACCGTCCTATCTTGGGTGCAGGTAAGCGCGTTCTTTCTGCTGCATTTTTTCCGACCCATTGGGTTTTCCGACGCCACGCCCCATTTCCGTCGCATCATGCCGGCGCCGATGCGCCAAAAACCCCCGTAAATTTTCTGGAAAACCCGACGAAACTAGCAATTCGGGCCTTATTAATGATCCCCATTGTATCTGACCTACTCACCTTATGAGCCCTTTTTCCCTTTCTTTATGCCTTTTCTATCCACCATACAATGGAACATGTCATCTATGATTGAAGCCTTGCCTTCAAAAGCAACTGAAAATCCACCTCCACATGCCTACTGAAATAGGTACAGCTTCTTCCATCACACTCCAGTAGTAGATTGTGAAACATTGTTGGCAGGGTCCTATTTCCAATGTACCATTTTGTCATTCATTTATATCACATTTATCGTACTTGTTTTTGTATATGTCACGTATACATACACTGTATGTAAAACTTCCTATACATACTGGTTATACTATATTCAGTGATAGCGAACCTTTAGCGACCGAGTGCCCAAACTGCAAAACGCCAACCCCCCCCCTCATTTATCCAAAGGTGCCAAACCAAAAATTAATGCAGTAACTTTTTGCTCTGTTCTTCAACAACGTGGACACCAACACAATAGAAAGGAATAGGGAACTTTTGCATCATTGTAGCTTCTTCAAGTGTCCTCCAAAGATATTTGGCCCTGCCTACACATTCTCCTTTCTTTGTCCCAAGTAGCCAAGTTAGTATCTTTAAGTTGTTTGAAACTGCGGAAAAGTCTTTGAGTCCTGTCTGGTTTCCTGGGCGATGGCCCGGGTGCCCACAGAAAGGGCTTGGAGTGCCGCTCTGGCACCCGTGCCATAGGTTCGCCACACTGCTTATATATAATATTATAGGGACAGGAACTGCACAACATAAAGTAGAATAGATTCCTACAGTATCTAGATCTTTATTTCCTAAGAGATTATTATATTAGAAGCTAAGATTGACATTTCAGATGTGCTCTTTAACCCCCGAACGACTGCCATATAGCTATATACATCCTATTTGTACATGCCCTGTGACAGAATAGACATTTATAAACGTCATGAGAGTGACCAACTTCAAATGGATATATACCCTAAACCAGTGGTGGCGAACCTATGGCACGGGTGTGGGCAGTTCAAGTTCACCCCCGGACAGAGTTCACCAAACAGGAAAAAATCCACCAATCTTCCTGCAGTCCTAGGCAACTTAAGAGATACTGCTCTCAGCACTATTTTAAAGCGAAACTCTTTGGCTTTGTGGAACTGTGGGAAAGTGAAAAGTTGGAAAGGGCTGCATTATCTTTGAAGCTCATCCTGCTGACCCTTCATTCTTCAGTACGAGAGACCCTGGAGAGCAGCTACAATGATAGTCTGTATTTGTCCTCCTTCTTTCAACTTGGTGGCCTCAGGGGCTGATACGATTGAAAGATGTGGAAGAACAGGTAGCAGTAAGTTACTGCTTTAAAATGCCATGTTGGCAATTCAGGGAAATAAGTGGATTTTGGTTGTAGCTTGGCACTGGTCTCTCAAAGGTTCGCCATCACTGCTCTAAACCATGGCACTAGAAAATAATTTTTGTGTCATTTTAAACAGAATCTCCCCTTTAAAGGGTTATTCCCACAAGACAAGTTTCTATATGTACTCAGGATAATAAAATACACATTCTCTATTCACTGTTATTAACAAAAATGCAGCATTTCACAGCTATAAGTTCTACCTATCAGTCCTGCTGTACACAATTTCAGTTGCCCCTAGACACAACCCTGTAACTTCTGACTAAAAGTCGGTCGCCATCTTGGATTGCTGTGTTAGATTGTGCAGATGAGATTTCTGTGTCTCCTGCTTTGTGGCTGTAGCCCACCCCCTGCACGGAGCTCAGAGACACTCACTGATTACTTCGCCAGGAGATCGTGAAACTACAAGCTACTAGGAGTAATAATCCAGGGAGGGGGAGGCAGGCTCACAACTGTAACAGTGTAAAAAGTCTGTCAGCCCTGTGATCTCATGCATCTCATCTCATCTCATCTGATCGATCTCATCTCTTTTGTGTGTCACTGTTAGTACAATGTCAGAAACCAAATGAAAGTGTATATATACCGTTTACCCTAATAATGTAACAACATTGTCACCCCACAGAACTAGATGGATAATACATAATGTGTCTGCTTAGTGAGGCTCCGCCCACACTCTGGGATTTGCACTGAGCAGCAGAAGAGTGATGGGGTTAAAATGATCTTTATTGTTAACATCACTAGGGGAGGAAATTGTGGAATTTTCTTTCGTGGGAAAACCCCTGTATTATAATATAACTGGGAAAGGGTGATGGAGTAATGCTGTACATATTAAAACATATTTTGTAATTAATAAACTATCCTATCAAGTTAAAGGAAAACCTACCACTTGTAGTGGCAGGTTTCCGATAGCAATAACCGGGCACCAGCTCAGGGTGAGCTGGTGCCGGAGCTTATTTTAGTTAGTGGTTAAACCGCGGTATCGCGGTTTAAAACACTTTTAAACGTTATAGCCGGCGCAGCAGTACGCCTCGGCGTCTTACCGTGCACGCGGCTACATAGGAAGTGAATGAGAGCCGCGTGCACGGTAAGTCCCCGACGCGTACCTGCCTGCGCGGCTATAATCTTAAAAGTGTTTTAAACCGCGATACCGCGGTTTAAAACACTAACTAAAATAAGCCCGCACAGCTCACCCTGAGCTGGTGCCCGGTATGCTATCGGAAACCTGCCACTACAAGTGGTAGGTTTCCTTTAAAGAGTCTCACATGTATGAAAAAATAAAGTGAAAATTGTTTATATATGTAAACTTTTCCAAAAATTGTATTTAAAGAAGCGCAACAGCAGAATGCAAAAGTGACCTGGACATCAGGTACCAATGACCATCGGTCATATTGTTTTCTGAAACCAGTGGTCTCATAGGTGTGAACAGGTTAGATCATGTTGGTACAACTATTCTGCAAGGTGAGAGCAAGAGTTAACATTGTGTAAACATGTTAATCTTCACCTTTTATATTTGTCTTTCCATTCTCTTCTGAAATGTCTCAGGAACAGCTGCAAATTTGTTTGAGTTCTGGACAATGGGCATCTGGATTGTGAAGAACACACGCATTCCAAATACAAGGCAGGAAGAGGTCAGCTAATCCCAAATATGAAAAAAATGTATGGTAATTTAATTTGCCAAATTTTATTGGATAGTCAAAATCCCATTGCTAACCCCAGTCATCCAATGATAAAACTGACAAAATCAGCCCGTCTACACTTGCGAGTGTGATGTATGAACTCGCATCACACTCGCAACGCATGCTGCCCGATCTCCCAGTTTGACAGGCTGAGTTCGGTCCGGTTTGCAGCGTTCAGGCTGCGAGTTCATAGCTCACATTCACAAGTGTGGAACAGCCTCTGTCGATTTTTAACATTTTTCACATTTCTTGTATGAGATCAACTTAAAAAATAGTTAGACATTAGAAAAAAGTAGGAAAAATATTATTTCAAGAAGTATCATGTAAAAATGCAATATAATAAGTCAATTTTTGTAATAGGAAGAAACAGTCTTGTACTAAATTAACAGACAAGTCTCTTTCGCATGTTCTCTGGTGAAAAAAAACCTTAAGACTACTGGTGAGAGTACTTCACCAGAGAACCTGCGAAAGAGACTTGGCTACATTCCACCCAAACAGGGTCATACCCGTGTAGGAATTGTACCTTTTGTAAATTCATGCTTCCAACCAGAAAATGTATTAACACCCAGAGATGGAGAAGAATTTACCATCAGACAATAAAATTGCAAGAGTGAGGAGATGGTATGCGGCGAAATGCACGTGCCCCTACTCTAGTTGAAAAACTATTCAAGAATTGGCGCAGACCGTTCGGGACATCAGATCCATCACACCAACAAAGACAACCCCAATCTCTAAACATATCAGATTGGTACATAAGGGAGATGTCAACTGTCTGAAATTCTGGGAATTGAGAAGTTAAACTGGTCCAGAACAGGTACCTCGACAGTATTACGTTAAACGGAGGCACGGTGGATCCATAGTATTAAAATGTAAAGTCCGCAAGGCCTAAATGAAAGGCTTCACACTTTGTAGCTTTCTATGAACCTCAATAGGTAAATGTAGGCTAACTCTTTCAAAGTAGGCATATAAGCATGATTGACTGTAAATAGTGTATTTGTACAGAAAAGTTCTATGATCCATATTTTAAATATCTATAAATGAATACCAGGAAGACAGCTCCAAAACTAAACCTACTAGCAGTCAATGTAAAGATTGACACTAATCAATGGGTGAGAAGACCACTCCACTGCTGATAACGTTACAATAGTGCATGTAAAATGAAATCCCTTAATTTAATTGAGAAAAAATGAACTTCACCAAATGAAAATGTATTTATTATAAATTGACTACATGTAATGTAGTAATAACTATTAAAATCATTCTAATGCTGGCATAACATGAAATTAGAGAATGGGGTTAGAATTAGTAGATAATAATGCAAATGATCGATCCCCAGTAGATCCTCCTGACAACGTCGTCTATCAGAAATATTATCCAATATCCAGTAACGATCTAAGAATGGGATCGCGTCAATCATATACAATCATCCTTTAGTGCGGGGCATTACCGAAGCTAAGTCCTGGGCATGTGCAGCTTCCATGTAAGGTAAACACTAAGTCTAGAGATCGATCGTGAAGATTCTACAATGATACTGGACAGGCTCATAGGAATCTAGACGGCACGAACTAAGTGCCGGAGCATGCGCACAAACCTCAGGTGGCACGAACTAAGTAGACATGCGCACTATATCCACCGGACCCCGTACATCACTTCAAGTCATCCCGCATGCGCAGAGAAGGAAAGCTATGGGAAGAGAACTCGCCAAAACAGATCGATATTGGCTAGCAATGACATGATGTCATGTGTGGTAAGTGATTACGTTTTGTCTAAGAACCAGCCATTTAAGTAACGGACCTATTAGGGTATTCCAGACGGAGGAAATTGCTACTGAATGGCTAACTAATCTATAGGGGGGAGATCACTATAGTCATTAAAACCCCAAACTACGCACGCCGCCATTACTATAGCCCATTACCCCTGAGGAAGCCAGTTAACTGGTGAAATATGTTGGGGGGCTGAAGATTTTTTATTTTAATTTCAATGTAGTGTGGAACAGTAGACCTAAATACTAGCAAAGATAGCAGCTCTGAACTGCAGACGGAGCGCCACATTGGGCACAAAATGCCAAAAAAATAATGAGTGCCGCTACATTACAGGCTGCTAATGTGAGGACCTGGGAAATGCAGATATCCTAATAAACCCTAGTTTAGGAATATACATGTTCAAATTGAGGTTTAGGGGGTGTAACCTATAAGATGAAATACAATCTCCTAATGATATACCCATCTTAACGATTACTGCTGATATTTTTTTCGTGCTCCCTTAACAAGAAGCGGAGTTACAGTCCAAAAGAGACGAAGTAAAAACTCCACTCCATGAATGCAAAATCCTTCCAGGAAGATCAGTTTCTTTTTTATCACTGGTTCGAGATTTTGGAGGATTGTGATGAGCATCACAACTGGCTTGCTGTTATAGATAAAAAAAACATGTACATAAAAAATATGGACTACAAACGGACAAAAAAAAAAAAAAAAAAATGAGATACTACATATATTTCAGTGGTTAATAAACTTAAAGCGAACCTGTTGTCACCACTCTACCCCCCAAGCCTCTAAAAGTAACCCCCATTCTTCTGTGATATGTGTACATCCGAGGAGGTGTTTAGGCATATTTCTAGGTTGCAGCATGAATGAAAAAATAATATTTTATTCTTGTATCGGAAGCAGCCAGATAGTTAGGCCAACCATGCAGTCAGGTCTGCTCTCCCAATCCATGTAATCTGGACTAAGATCTGCCTACTAATTAGGATGGTCATTCTCATGAGAGAAATATTGAATGCACTATTCATATCCGAAACCGTTTTTAAAAAGCACAAGGCCAGGTACTGAGATACCGTAACCAAATCTGGACCAGGAGTCATCTATTAATTGATCATCTGCAGTCACTTGTGGGGAGCAGAGGTGACTTGTTGTCATTAGGGCATTGGCCCTTATTGATTTAATTTTTTAGCAACATATTGTGGTATTCACATGTAAGTATCCAAATTGTCTATAGATGAATGAAGGCTCTGAAAACTGGACAATTTTTTTTCCCACGAGCTTTATCTGGTTAATGATTATATTAATGTTTTATTGCTATATTATCTTGAATTAGGTATTTTTTCATAGATAATGATTTAGTTTTAAACATTTTATGCAGAGCCCTATTGTCTGAAGGAATCTATATATACATACACATTAATGTGGGCGATAAATACAGGCGGTCCCCTACTTGAAGAACAACCCGATTACAGACGACCCCTAGTTACAAAGACCTCTGGTAATTGGTAATTGACTGTACTTGAGGCCTAGGATACAATAAAACAGCTGTAACAGTTAGCAATGGTGGGACAGCAATTAACTCCAATGTGTCCAATCAATTATTATTTTGCACTCATTAGGGCCATTTAACTAAGGTCCTGGAGCCAGTGGTCTGTCGGCCATTGCACATTCTTTCTAGTGAAAATTGCCTGAACAGCTATTTTTAAGAAAGTGTCAGCACCTATTTGTGGTGCATGCACACTTTGTGGAGCAGCTGAGATAGTCTTAATGTGACACAAATTAGGAGGGCCTTCTGGTCCTCAGTGACCGTGGGCCAGCTTTACATGCCAAGTCAAAATCGAAGTGGTAGCACGCCCCCATGTTATAGGGAACATGTCATCAGAAAATTGACACTATACTAATAATAGACCTATATGTTTTAAAGAGCTGATCCCTTCCAGATCATGTTCTTCATGACCCAGTGTGGTGGCATCATCCATAAAATCTACTTTGAAGTGAGATGTAAATTAGTTGTTAAACTCATGGTGGTAGAGATTTTTTTAACAGTGAAATACTGTCTCTTCCTCAGAAAGACCCCATCACTTGATTGATGAGTCACAAGCATCCAGAAACAATCACTAACAAGATATGCCTGAAAACAGATGCATGATGTCAATCACAGAGGAGGAGACGTTCAGAAGCTCCACACCTTACTTCAGTTCTTAAACTCCCTGACTTGATACAGCCAATTTCTACCTCTCACTTTGAAGGATTTCTGAATGATGCCATAACACTGAAACATGAAAGAAACAAAGACTAGAAGTGTTAACGTTTGAAAATATATTACTGGGAGTGGTTTGTTAAGCCTGCTGATGACTTGGTCCATTTAAAAGGTTTGCACCAAAAAAGATGGTGCCTCCGTCGGATCAGGGAAGGGCGGTTGCCAGTTATGAAAGAACAGACCCCAGAAATCCTAAATCTGGCGCCCTCAACGCCCAAACACAGGCAAAAACTGCCACTGTTCTTAGTAAATATGCCCATTATTTTATTCTAAGTACAGTTTATTAGGTCCTGTCTGACAGCTGGGGTCGTGTGCCACATAATTCAATTTAATTTTCGAAGGTGAGTCAGGTGGAAGAGTCATCTTCTTTTTTATTACAAAAACGAAAACAAGCAAGCTAACCTTGGGCTATATGGTGACTACGGATTCAACCAGATACATACAAGCTGTTAAAAAACTGAATACATACTGATATATTGTATATGTCACCCATTACAATAGCAAAAGCTTCACTCAGCGTGGTGCATTGCAATATACTATGTTTTAGAAATACTAATATGTCGTACCAGAAGGTTGCAACATGACTATTAATGTCTGGTGCTAGGAAAGTGATCGGTACAGCTTGGAAGTAAATTGCTAAACATGATGTTTTCCATTTGGTAATTTCTTTTGCTCAAATAATCTTAAAAAATGTAAAACAAAAGAAGAAAGAAAGAAAGAAAGGACAGTAAGTGGGTTGTAGCTTGAGGGCTGGTTAGCTAAGTCCTTGACACATTACGTACCGAGTTAATCAATGGAATAATTCCTCTTTATTCGGTCGTCATAGGATACAGAACATACATGATACATCTGTTTCCAATTGGAAAAGCTTTGTTTGAGGCTTACAATTAGGTGGGGTGGGGATTGCCACCCTGCATGAAATTAACATTAGGGTTTCATTCACACGGCTGTCTCCGGGGAACGTACCTGCGGCACGCAAAGGCGGTTAGCATGGCGGGCGGTACACACCAACACTGTGTGGTAGAAAGTGCTCTATCTTTCCCTGGATGTGCGGCGAATAATGCGCCGCTTTTTTTTTACTGGAGAGGGGAGGGGGTACCTCCTCTTCCATCTTCCAGCCACAGCGGTATGCTCGCACGTGGGTTGCTTGCCCAGCGCGCACCCCATTGTGACTGCAAGCTATGTGGTGTTGTCTGACAATACAGATGTGTGTGCTGGATATTCTGTGGTGTTTGTTTAGTAGTTTATTGTACTGATCAGGGTATATATGATAATATGAATGTGTATATTTCTTTTAGCCAGGTGATTTATTGTGCATAGGACACTTATTATGAGTGATGTATAGAAACGTATATTATATATGTAAGGCCTCCTCTCATCGTATCCGTCTGTTTTTACGTTGTTTATAACAGAGAAAATAGAGCTTGCAGTGCAAGTCTTTTTTTGCGTATTATTTAAAGGACAACTACCACCAGGAAGTAACAGGATTGTAAAACCAGCACACTGGACATACTGGGTGTGTCCCTATGGCAGGATAGTCTTCTTTTACCTGCTTAGCCCTGTTTTAACAAAAAAAGCTTCAAAATTATGCTAAGAGCCTTAGGGGCTCCAGGTCCAATTAACACATGAAGTCAGGAGCTCCTTAGGCTTGTTTGCATAAATTTAAAAAGCCTTTTTTTTGTAAAAGCCAGGGAATAGAGGATAAAAGAAGAGAAGATCCTGCCAGAGGGGGCACCACTAGTATGTCAGTGTACCTTGGTTACAATTCTTCATTATGGTGGTAGATGTCCTTAATGGAAACATGTTTAAAGGAAACCTAGTGTAATGTGTCCTTGGGGAAGGAAGAATGTGAACAGAAGAGGTGATGTGTTATTAGGTTCTGCAGAAGCTGGTGAGTATTATGACATCTCAACTGAGGAGGAATTATGAGGTTTTGCCCACATTGTGGTTCAACATGTACAACTAAATGCCTGAGGAAGTGGGGGCCCACAAATGGTTCAGTCAGCGCCCAGTAAATTCTTAGTGGCAGCCCTGTACTTGCTATGGAGTTGTGAGGGAGTAGTTGTGTTTGGCAAGTGAGTTTGATCCATTTCGAGAAAGTCCGATTTTTTAATGAGAGTTTTGATAAAAAAGACAAGTTGCATAGAGTAGGCATGCAAAAGATAAGAAAAGCTTGTCATTTTCTGGATAGTGTCTGTTGAGCATCGGGTGGAGTTAGAGCATTGGAAGAGTAAGCCAAGGGATAGCTAGTATATATCATGTGTCTTATTATAATAGAAGGTGGTGCTATATATGGCATATTGAATTGTTTAGACAAATTTGATGAATTTGTAGATATTCACCACATTCCAATGAGCCATTCATGGAACCCACAAAACTGTTAAATGACTGGGTAATGCCATGGCAAGTGTGCCCCCCACATCAGCCAGCAGCCCCCCCACATTCAGACCACAGTGCCACCATAGTAGTTCAGTCCCCCAGTGCCATACGGCAGTAGACACCACATGTAGCTGCAACTACAGAGCCAGTGCGTGCACGCAGTAAAACAAGGAAGCACAGTCGCGCTTCGGGGGAGTGGGGAAAGTCTTATTTATTTTTCTGAGTTTTGAGCTACCCTTCCTGGCTAGCACTGTGATCAGATATTACGCGTTGGAGTTTGCTGCAGTAAGGTGCCCTCCTCAATCAGCGTATATAAGACAAAACCAAACCCCCCCACCCCAATTTGAAAAGAAGTTTGGGGGTTTAAAATTCATCTTATTCTCGGAAAATAGGTATATCTACTGTGACATCTGAGATCTGTGAATAAAGCAACCTGCACTATTTTTATAATGGATCAGGCTACAGGACATTTCATGGACCTAGTTCAGTTATTATAAAAGTGAATAGGTCTGTAAATAAAATGGACCCAAACAGACTCATATTGACTGTAGCAACATTATACAAGCATTAGCGTGCTTATCCGGGTCCTCTTATTATTCAAAAATTAGACCGATTGTGGCTCACAAAATAATCTATATACCGATTTGATGAGAGGGATCATGGGTTTTAACACCAGAGAACAAGGAACATCAGCTTTAGCGATAGGAAGTCTTCTCTTCCACTCCTGTCCTTACCAGATACTTTTCCTCTCACTTCATGGTGTATTTAGTAGTGAGCACTGTGAGGGAACTCAGATCTACTCACCATGCCACCATATCTGCAATTGGCCAGAGCCAATAGACGGAGGACCAGAAAAAGGTTGGGGAGTGATTTTACTGATGGTAGGCAGACTTAAGCTGGGACAAGAGCACTGCACTTTTCAACAAGGCACAGAGGGAGGGGGGTGACTGTTCTGATGACATGTTCCCTTTAAACCCATGTTTGGATTTTGACAGGCAGTTTAGTAGTGACATTACGTGCTATTTATACAACCCTACTGGGATAACCTCCAAATATTTATTTTTTAAAGAGTGTTATAGTAATAAGTCTCATTAACCTTGAGAAAAAAAATAATCCTTTGACAGGAGATGCCCATCCCTATAAGCATTGATATGCTGACATGAATCTGTACTAAAAATTGATAAAAAAATTATTCATACCTTGTGGTAAAACATTTTCTTGATGTTACATACACTGTGGCCTAAGTGAGTTCCTGCTTCTAACGGCAATAAAACTAGAAAGCATACAATTTTTTCTATGGGGATTATGCCCCACTTAAGACCGACCCATACTCTTAAACGATTGGCAGGATGCTGTTGTGCTCTGTTAGCTTGGCTCGCTGATGATATTTCTTTGGATGGTGTAAGATACTGCTTGGCCAGTTATCCATTAAGCAAGGAAAAATGCTTATTGATCTGTTCTTTCTCCATGGTTATTACTTTTATAGCTTTGTCTTCTATCTGCATTGGTATTGTAGGAGAATACATTGCTCTGTGTGGATGAGATATCTTTCTCGACAGATAAGAGTCATTGCATGAAAACTGTTTTAGTATTGGGAATACTTTCTTCTGATTATCAGAGACACCTCTCTTAATATCCTAGAACAATAAAGCAGAAAGATGGTCATTAGTAGCTAAGCTATGTTTGTGGGGAACCTGTCACCAGGGACCTATTTTCACTAAAAACAGTTCTAGAAGCCCATCACACCTGCATTGCAAATATGTCTTCTATATTTCTAACATTTGCATTACATATAACTGTATGTTTAACTTAGTGGCTCTGGACGAATCCTCTGTTTAGTCCAAGCATCATGAATTGTGTGTGCTGCCACTCCGCAGCTCTCAGCCCCACCTTTGAGTTTCTTCACGGGAACAAACTCCCAGCCTAGTGAAACTGACATCATTAAGGAAGGGAGGAGCTGTACAGGAGCACAAAGGTGATTGAGTGAGAAGCACACAGAAATTCACATGTTGTTTGAAATGCATGCAAACCAAAGCCAACCCATAGGCCTAACAGAGTATTCTGGTCAGGAAGTCAGGTAAACAAACACTATATGTAAGAAAATGCTTAGAGAAGGAAGAAGGTATATCTTCAATTCAGAGTGATGGGCTCTTGCCAGCTGTCTTTAGTGAAAATGAGAGGTCCCTGGGGAAGGTTCCCTTTATTTGAATAATATGTATAAATCAAAACTCTGCCTATGTCTAATAAAATGTGTTAGTGAAGACAACTATTAAAGAAATTACACCTGGAATTTCATTTTTAAGCTGGTGACATGTTCCAATAGGCTTATAAAATGCCTTTGTCAGCTATTTAATCATTCATTACTTTATAAACTTGATTTTACAAAACCTGTCTCCCTGCAGCAGCCGTGGTGTGTCCCAAGGGTGGGCACTGTGAACAGTCGTGTCTCAGTCTCCTCGGCTCACCTTCACTCCAGTTCATTTCATGTGCGTGAGCAGGCAGGGGATGGTATGGACTAGAGGAAGAATGCGGAGTAGTACTGAAATGATCAGAATGCTGACAAATGCTTTTATAAAATTAGATAGAACATAGGTTATGAAACCTGTCATCAGCTACAAAATGAAATCGCTTAATCTAAAAAAAGTTAAATTATAAGATATTTTTATATTCTAACCTGAGGATCCTCCAAAGAACCCATAAATCTAAAGGATCATAAAGCTATGCAAAATAATTACTTTTTAACCCTTTAACATCTCAAAAACCTTTCCTGTATTTGTGTATGTTTTTCCTGGCAGCACTCCAAATTGCCAGAAGTTTTTTTTTTTTTCTTGTTACAGAGACTATGATGGTTTGTTTTTTTGTGAGACAAATGTACTCTTTTAGCATCATTAAATATCCCATTCATTTACTGGGAAACTGGGGAAACTTCCAAATTCAGTAAAACTAATTAAAAAAGAAAAAGTGTTTTGTTGGGGATATTTATCATGAGGCTGTCTCCATTTGCCAGTCTTTTGAATGTCTTTTTGGGACTTTTGATATGAAAAAGATCTAAGAATACTATGTATAAATACATACTAAATGCCTCAGGCAAAACCAGTCTGGCTACATGGCAGTCACCACATTTAATAAGTGACAGCAACCTAAGGTTACTGACAAAGATTACCAGGCACCTAGGTGACATGTAATCGCCTCGAACCACAATAACTTGTGCATTGTTACAGTAGCCATATGAGAGCTTTTTTCTGCATAACAACTGCATTACCTACTGGCACCATGCAATAAATTGGGAAGCTGAAAATGCAGTGAAATGACAATAAAAAACTGTTTCAACCATTTCTATTTGCAATGTAATTGTAAAAATGCTAAACACCTGATGCCTTGTACCAATCAGTAGCAAAATAGATTAAAGGGGTTGTCCCATCAAGCAAGTTAGACCCTATCACACAGGGTAGGGCCTAACTTGCCCGGCCGTTACCACCACATATGGGTATAGCTACACTCGGGAGGAATTGGGATCAAATGTAAGTTTCTAACTCGCAGGTCGTATTGTTTAACCCATGTGAAACACTTAAAGGGTTAATAGACTTATAGAAGTTGTTTTACACACGTTGAGGGGAGAAGTTTCTATAGTTAGGGTAATTTAGGGGGTTTTACTGTTATTTATGCCTTCAAAGTCACTTGGAAGATGAATGTCCCTTAAAATGTGAGTTTTGGCAAATTTTCATAAAATGAGAAAAATCACACCTAAAGTTCTGACCTCATAACATTTGAAAAATGAGAGGACGCATAAAAATATCATCTCAACATAAAGCAGATATTCCATAAATGTTAATTATCAAGCTTTTTGGTAGTTTTACTTCCTGCTGGAAAGCAGAACATTTCAAACTTGGAAAATGAAGAAATTTTACAAATTTTCCACTTTTTTTCTGAATGAAACGCAAAATTGTCACTTAAATTTTTGTAAATACAGATGTACAATGTGTCACGAGAGAAAACAGTCTCAAAATCACCTGGATATGTTAAAGTGTTCCGAAGTTAGAACCAATTATCATGAGACATGTCAGATTTGAAAAATCGAGTTGGTTATTCAGCTGAAACATAGGTGTCCGGTGATAAAGGGTAAATGAGTCTGATAAATGTAACTTTATGGGGTCCAACTCACATTACATTTGGCGGCTGAAAGTCTGGCCCCAAAGCTTAGCATTCCAGCTACCACACACAATGAGCCTCTGCACACGACCATCTGGGAGCTTGTGGCCATACATACGTCCGCCATAGACGACTATGTGCGCCCAGGCGGTAAAGTGAGGATAACAATCGCTCACCGTTCTGAGCTGTTGCAGCAAAAACATAGAGCCAACTATTTTCTATGGGAGGGGTGTAGTGAGCATGTTCAGGCCACAGTTCTGTGCATGGAGGCCTGAGTGTGATGCACAAGGACACGTCACACTCGCAGGTGTGTAGGGGCCTTAGGCTTTTCTTTTTTTCTCTTATATTTGTGCACTTTTGGGGCATATATGTGACACAAATGTAGACTTTTCAAACACACTTAACAGTTCGCTGCACTAACAGTTTACAGTATTGGGCGGTTATATCTTTAGGAAAACAGAGGTGGATGTGATGAAAAAGTTGTAATTTTGGAGCAAATACTCTCAAGTCCTGAACAGCCATAGGCAAAAGTTTAGAAGGGATTGCAGAGAATTGTGACTTAAAAAAAGTCACCAAAACCCACAAGACTCAGTGTCTGAATATTACCTTTAAGATAAATCAAACAAGTCCAAAACCACCAAAAGCAAAAAAATCTTACATAAACAATATATAGGAAAAGGAAGTTGGTAGACCGGCACAGCATGAAGACCGTCACATGGGTACGATGCCAAAAAATATCTTCTTTATTGATTAAAACGTCACATAAACACGGGAAACAAGCAGGTTAACGTGTTTCGACGGATACCGTCTTAATCATAACTAAGGTTATGATTAAGACGGTATCGTCGAAAGCGTGTAACCCATGTGACGGTCTTCATGCTGTGCCGGTCTACAACTCTTTTCCTGCATGTGCTATACGGTTATAGATTAGCTCTCCGTGCACCAGAAGATTACCACTGAAGCATACAGCCCTGATGATTATAAGGTTGGGTGAGCCAGTTTTTTTCACTTCTTCTACGCTGTAGTGAAGGTGTTTAATGTATATGTATAAACAATATATGGTACACACATTCCTGATTCCATTCTTTGAATGTGCCACCAACATTTGTGGATACTTTCTGTGTAAAATGGCGGTGAGAAGCACCAGTAAGTAACAAACCGCTTCATTTTCTAACAGCACAATGAAGAAATAGAAGCTGTGCATTCATAAGGAGGAGGGTTGTTTAGACTTTCACACACACTACCAGTCAGAGACTATGACAGCCATTTTGTGGACAGGTGCAGGTGTATTACAGCTTATTATTGAGCGATCGAACAGCCTAGGGTTCAAACACCAAAGATGCCTGAAAAAACACAATGAAAAAAAAAAAGAATTTAAAAATTAAAAAAAAAAATCTAACTTTCATAATGTATTTAAAGGAAACCTACCACTTTAAAAGACCCTTCTGACCCACAAATACCTAAGCTAGCTCAGGATGAGCTGATGCCGGACCATATTTTCAATTAACCAGAAACCGCTGTTTTGTAGAAAAATGATTTTCTTGTGGTAGTAAATCTCTCTTCGGCGCTTCTATAAGCGTCATACAGCGCGCACCCGACCCTGCTCCGTGGTCACGCTCTCGTCAGCACGCCGCTCCCGTCACTATTTTGCTGTGCCCGAGAGCCGGTGACGTCACCGAGCTCTCGGGCACACTAGCGCATGCGCACCACCTCTCCTGGCGCGTCGCGGCGGATCCCATTGCGCAAGGGCGAAGTCCCGAAGCCTCGTAGTGGCAGTGGAGGGAGGCCCCCCCTTTCGTTGGTGGGAGCGGCGAGCATAGTGTTTTTAATGTTCTCTCACCCCCACGGTCTTCTCTCCGAAGCCTCGCGATATTACGAGGCTTCGGGACTTCGCGCATGCGCAATGGGATCCGGCCGCGACGCGCCGGGAGGAGGTGGTGCGCATGCGTGTGTGCCCGAGAGCTCGGTGACGTCACCGGCTCTCGGGCACAGCAAAATTAGTGACGGAGCGGCGCTGACGAGAGCGTGACCGCGGAGCGGGTCCGGGGTGGCGCCGTATGACGCTTACAGAAGCGCCGAAGAGAGATTTTACTACCACAAGAAAATCATTTTTCTACAAATACAGCGGTTTCTGGTTTAATTGAAAATATGGTCCGGCATCAGCTCATCCTGAGCTAGCTTAAGGTATTTGTGGGTCAGAAGGGTCATTTTAAAGTGGTAGGTTTCCTTTAAAACAGCATTTTTCCATCAATTTCACTGCAATTTAAATTTTTTTCCAGCTTCCCAGTACATTGAATGGTTAACACTAGTAAGTACAATTTGTGCAGTAGCCTTTATACTGCTGTGTAAACTGAAAAAGTGTTATGACTTTTTTACAAACCAGTGCACAAGATCTCATATAACAACACTATAAAAGGGCTATCTCCATTCACAGTGTATATATTATACAGTGTTATATAATACATCTCTATACTTTTCAGTGATGGTACAAATAGTGTTAACACTTATATACCTAAAGTTTATTAATAATTGTCCCTAAAAAAGTGGACCCCAACCAATCCTGGCAAGGTCTCCCTTTTAATTTATACACATTTATTTATCTGTTGAAGTAAACTTACTCTCCCTGTTGTCAGAAATTTTCTTGAATGATTCAATTCCATTTTGGTTAAGCTCTTCTGTACTGGAAATATTAATTTTAAAATTCTTATATTGTTATGGTCTTCAATGTTCAATCCCAGTTTTCTCTCATTTTCGTTCACAGTAAAAACAGTAGCTGTATCTGGACTGATGGTTAGTTTCTCTTTCAGTTCTTTAACAACAAGTTGTTCAGTTTTTTCCTGAATAATTGGAACTACAAAATGAAACACCTGGTTATATCTGTTTACATTGTAATTGCTGATATGCAGAGCACTGGTCATACAGTATTTACTGTATATAGAAAGATCCAGGATGACACAAAGCAAAGTAAAACAAGTTATCCTTCATATCAGGCTAGTATGTCTTTCTGTTAAGGAATAGAATAACAGACACTAATAACTGTACTATGGTAAACAGAAATCTCAGTTTACAATCTCATTCACTTACATGAATGCAGGACACCGTTTTTTTATTATACCACAAATTTGTTTGTAAATTTTATAACCTGTAGATGAAAAACCTGTAGATGAAAAAAATCTGCACCACATGAATAAAATCTGAAGTGTATTTTAAAGATTTTTTTTTTAAATATTGTTGATTATTATGCTACAATATAATTCTGCATGGAAAATCTATGCCATACTGAATAGTTGGCAGTTGTCCTACAACTTTAAAGGGAAACCCATTTTTAGCACACACCCAGTCCCACAGAACATACTACATAACTCACCGGCCACTTTATTAGGTACACCATGCTAGTAGTAACGGGTTGGAACCCCTTTGCCTTCAGAACTGCCTCAATTCTTTGTGGCATAGATTCAACAAGGTGCTGGAAGCATTCCTCAGAGATTTTGGTCCATATGACATGATGGCAGCACACAGTTGCCGAGATTTGCGGCTGCACATCCATGATGCGAATTCCCGTTCCACACATCCAAAGATGCTCTATTGGATTGAGATCTGGTGACTGTGGAGGCCATTTGAGTACAGTGAACTATTGTCATTTCAAGAAACCATCTGAGATGATTCCAGCTTTATGACATGGCGCATTATCCTGCTGAAAGTAGCCACCAGATGTTGGGTACATTGTGGTCATAAAGGGATGGACATGGTCAGCAACAATACTCAGGTAGGGGGTGGCGTTGCAACGATGCTCAATTGGTACCAAAGAGGCCCAAAGAGTGCCAAGAAATATTCCCCACAACATACACACACCACCACCAGCCTGAACCGTTGATACAAGGCAGGATAGATCCATCTTTCATGTTGTTGATGCAAATTCTGACCCTACCATCGAATGTCAGCAGAAATCGAGACTCATCAGACCAGGCAACGTTTTTCCAATCTTCTACTGTCCAATTTCGATGAGCTTGTGCAAATTGTAGCCTCAGTTTCCTGTTCTTAGCTGATGAAGGAGTGGCACCCGGTTGTGTTTCTGCTGCTGTAGCCCATCTGCCTCAATTTCGACGTATGTGCGTTCAGAGATGCTTCTCTGCCTACCTTGGTTGTAAGGGTGGCGATTTGAGTCACTGTTGCCTTTCTATCAGCTCGAACCAGTCTGCCATCTCCTCTGACCTCTGGCATCAACAAGGCATTTCCGCCCACAGAACTGCCGCTCACTGGATGTTTTTTCTTTTCGGACCATTCTGTAAACCCTAGAGATGGTTGTTGCGTGAAAATCCCAGTAGATCAGCAGTTTCTGAAATACTCAGACAGCCCTTCTGGCACCAACAACCAGCCACATTCAAAGGCACTCAAATCACCTTTCTTCCCCATACTGATGTCGGTTTGAACTGCAGGAGATTGTCTTGACATGTCTGCAGCCTAATTGCACTGAGTTGCTGCCATGTGATTGGCTGATTAGAGATTAAGTGTTAACGAGCAGTTGGACAGGTGTACCTAATAAAGTGGCCGGTGAGTGTACATCTGAAAAGATCTGTTATATAGTAACTTTCAATGCCTTGTGCTCTGTGACTAGGCACTGTCCATGGGAGTAGCTATAGAGGGTAGGGGGCGTTGCTACGGCAGGTGATGGGGTGTTTCATGTATTTGAAAAGGACACACAATTGCCCCTCTATAGCTACTCCCAGGGGACAAGTGCCTAGTCACAGAGAAAATGGCATTGATTTGTAAAGCGATACGGAATTTGATGGCGCTGTATAAGGATATTTTTATTATTTTATTGAAAGCTACTATTAACATATCTTTTTTCCTGTAGTGTATGTACTATGCTCTTTGGGGGCTGGGGAGTGCTAAAAATGGTCTCGGTGACAGTTCCCTTTAAAGGACATCTACCGTCGGTTACTGATGTGTAGACTGTCCTCACAGGCATGTCGTTACCTCTACAGGGGGATGGAACCGTTTTTCATTAATTAAATGAGCCTGAGCCGCTCAGCCTGACGTCATCTGAGCGCTGTATGGCTCCATCATCTCTTACTCTTTATGCAACCCTGTTCTCTCCCACTTATCGAAGACGAGATGGCGTTGCCGGCTGTCTTCGAACTCATGCAGGTTAGTAATGGGGCTGCGCAAGGAAAGACTTCTAGCACATGCTTGAGTTTTGCTGACAGTTGGCTAGTAACCTGCCAGCACTGATGGAAATAATTTCTCTACGATGTGCTGGAGTAAATGAAAAATGGTGCCACCCCTAAAAGTAAGAAGTCCCCTGTGAGAACAGTAATCTGATGGTAGATGTCCTTTAAGGCTATCTGCACATGTTCAGATTGTCATTTGGAAAATTGGCGTGAAAATCCACATCCATATGGTTTTTCATGCAGATTTTTATTTGTTTTTATGCATATTTTCTACAAGGTGTTTTTTTCCCCTCTTTTCCCTGTAGGATGAGACAATCTGATGAAACCACAAGCTGATGCGATTTGATGCAGATGTTCAGTTCCCATGACTTTGATGTAAAGAATGCCTAGAAATATTCCATGAGAAGGCACAAGAAAACCAACATGATTATTATTTATTTTCCGACACTGAGCATAATTTCTTCGGAAAGAAAACACATCTTCTACATTACTTTTTACAAATGACATTCACTTTAATGTTACCTTTTTACCTTCAGAGATCCCAATGCTTCTACTTAATTATATTTTCTACCTATTTTTCTCATCTCCCTAATTTTTTGGTAGATGGGTTATGTGTTATTTTTTACCCCTTTATTGTTTTTTTACTTTGTCCTTTTTTTTTTTCATACGTACTGTGGGTGTCATGGATGTTTGTACACATTTTAGACTGCAAGTGCCTACCTGGGTTCAGGAGTGGACGCCAACTTTTTCCCTGTGTGTCAAGCGATTGATAGGATTGACAGGATAGGATTGAGAGGAGGGATACATTCATGGGACTGCATGTTAGGAGACTGTGGGAGACAGGGCTGGATTAGGTTGGTAGTGGCCCCTGGGTGCAAATCTGGTGGGGCCCCCGTTGAATGTAGTGCAGACAGGGTACACAAATCACTATAAAGGCCCCCAGCAATAACTATGTACAGATCCCTGTATTCACTATATACAGCCACCAGCAATTTAATATATACAGCTCCCCAAGCAATCACTATATACAGCTCCTCAGTAATCACTATATACAGCCCCCCAGTAATCACTGTATACAGCCCCCACCAATCAATGTTACAGCCCACCATAAGCAATCACTATATACAGCACCAGCAACACTATATCAATCCCCCACAATCACTATTAAAGCTCCCTCAGTAATCATATATAGTACAGTGTAGTGCCCTCCTATTATAACTATACACTCACCGGCCACTATTATGTACAGATGCTAGTAAAGGGTGGACCCCCTTTTGCCTTCAGAACTGCCTCAATTCTTCGTGGCATAGATTCACAAGGTGATGTTGAGGCAGTTCTGAAGGCAAAAGGGGGTCCAACCCGTTACTAGCATCGTGTACCTAATAAAGTGGCCGGTGAGTGTATAGTTATAATAGGAGGGCACTACACTGTACTATATAGTGATTACTGAGGGAGCTTTATATAGTGATTGCTGGGGGAGTTGTATATAGTGATTGCTGGTGGCTGTATATAGTGATTGCTTATGGGCTGTATACAGTGATTGGTGGGGGGCTGTATACAGTGATTACTGGGGGGCTGTATATAGTGATTACTGAGGGAGCTGTATATAGTGATTGCTTGGGGAGCTGTATATAGTAAATTGCTGGTGGCTGTATATAGTGAATACAGGGATCTGTACATAGTTATTGCTGGGGGCCTGTATATAGTGATTTGTGTACCCTGTCTGCACTACATTCAACGGGGGCCCCCACCAGATTTTGCACCCAGGGGCCACTACCAACCTTAATCCAGCCCTGTCTCCCACAGTCTCCTAACATGCAGTCCCATGTAAATGTATCCCTCCTCTCAATCCTATCCTGTCAATCCTATCAATCGCTTGACACACAGGGAAAAAGTTGGCGTCCACTCCTGAACCCAAGGTAGGCACTTGCAGTCTAAAATGTGTACAAACTATCCATGACACCCACAGTACAGTATGAAAAAAAAAAAGGACAAAGTAAAAAAACAATAAAGGGGTAAAAATAACACATAACCCATCTACCAAAAAATTAGGGAGATGAGAAAAAATAGGTAGAAAATATAATTAAGTAGAAGCATTGGGATCTCTGAAGGTAAAAGAAGTAACATTAAAGTGAATGTCATTTGTAAAAAGTAATGTAGAAGATGTGTTTTCTTTTCCGAAGAGAAATTATTGCTCAGTGCGGAAAATAAAATAATAATCATGTTGGTTTTCTTGTGCCTTCTCATGGAATATTTCTTATGCATTTCTTTACATCAAAGTCATGGGAGACTGAACATCTGCATCAAATCTGCATCAGCTTGTGGTTTTCATGCAGAATTGTCTCATCCTACAGGGAGAAAAGAGGGGAAAAAACACCTTTGTAGAAAATATGCATAAAAACTAAATAAAAAAATCTGCATGAAAAACCATATGGATGTGGATTTTCACGCCAATTTTCCAAATGACAATCTGAACATTGTGCAGATAGCCTTAAAGGACATCTACCATCAGATTACTGTTCTCACAGGGGACTTCTTACTTTTAGGGGTGGCACCATTTTTCATTTACTCCAGCACATCGTAGAGAAATTATTTCCATCAGTGCTGGCAGGTTACTAGCCAACTGTCAGCAAAACTCAAGCATGTGCTAGAAGTCTTTCCTTGCGCAGCCCCATTACTAACCTGCATGAGTTCGAAGACAGCCGGGCAACGCCATCGTCTGTCTTCGATAAGTGGGAGAGAACGAGGGTTGCATAAAGAGTAAGAGATGATGGAGCCATACAGCGCTCAGATGACGTCAGGCTGAGCGGCTCAGGCTCATTTAATTAATGAAAAACGGTTCCATCCACCTGTAGAGGTAACGAGCATGCCTGTGAGGACAGTCTACCATCAGTAAACCGACGGTAGATGTCCTTTAAAGGGAACCTGTCACCCGGAGACCCATTTTTAGCACTCCCCAGCCCCCAAAGAGCATAGTACATACACTACAGGAAAAAAGATATGTTAAATAGTAGCTTTCAATAAAATAATAAAAATAATCCTTATACAGCGCCATCAAATTCCGTATCGCTTTACAAATCAATGCCATTTTCTCTGTGACTAGGCACTTGTCCCCTGGGAGTAGCTATAGAGGGGCAGATTGTGTGTCCTTTTCAAATACATGAAAACACCCATCACCTGCCGTAGCAACGCCCCCTACTCCTCTATAGCTACTCCCAGTGGACAAGTGCCTAGTCACAGAGCACAAGGCATTGAAAGTTACTATATAACAGATCTTTTCAGATGTACACTCACCGGCCACTTTATTAGGTACACCTGTCCAACTGCTCGTTTTAAATTATAAATATTTTTATATCTAACCTGAGGATCCCCAAAGACACCAAAAGAACCATAAATATTACAGATAATAAAGCTATATGCAAAATAATTACTTTTTAACCCTTTAACATCTCAAAACCTTTCCTGATTTGTGTTATGTTTTTTTTTGGCAGCACTCAAATCCAAATGCCAGAAGTTTGTTTTTTTTTTCTGTTACAGAGACTATGATGGTTTGTTTTTTGTGAGAAAAATGTACTCCTTTAGCATCATTAAATATCCCATTCAATTTACTGGGAAACTGGGAAACTTCCAAATTCACGATAAAACTAATTAAAAAAAAAAAGTGTTTTGTTGGGGATATTTATAATGAGGCTGTCTCCATTTGCCAGTCTTTTGAATGTCTTTTTTGGGACTTTGATATGAAAAAGATCTAGAAATAACTATGTATAAATTAACATACTAAAATGCCTCAGGCAAAACCATCCTGGCTACATGGCAGTCACTAACATTTAATAAGTGACAGCAACCTAAGGTTACTGACAAAGATTACCAGGCACCTGGTGACATGTAGATCTGAACCACAATAACTTGTGCATTGTTACAGTAGCCATATGAGAGCTTTTTTCTGCATAACAACTTGCATTACCTACTGGCACCATGCAATAAATGGGAAGCTGAAAATGCAGTGAAATTGACAATAAAAAACTGTTTCAACCACTTTCTATTTGCAATGTAATGTAAAAATGCTAAACACCTGTAGCTTGTTACCAATCAGTAAGCAAAATAGATTAAAGGGGTTGTCATCTAAGCAAGTTAGACCTATCCACAGGGTAGGGCCTAACTTGCCCGGCCGTTACCACCACATATGGGTATAGCTACTCGGGAGGAATTGGGCATCAAATGTAAGTTTCTAAATCGCAGGTCGTATTGTTTTAACCCATGTGAAACACTTAAAGGGTTAATAGACTTATAGAAGTTGTTTTACACACGTTGAGGGAGAGAGAGGAGAAGTTTCTATAGTAGGGTATATAATTTATGGGGGTGGTTTTACGTGATTTAGGCCTTTCAAAGTCACTTGGAAGATGAATTGTCCCTTTAAAATGTGAGTTTTGGCAATTTTCATAAAATGAGAAAAATCACACCTAAAGTTCTTGCACCTCATAACATCCTTGGAAAATGAGACGAATAATGAATAAATATCATTCAACATAAAGACAGATATACATAAATGTTAATTATCAAGCTTTTTGGTATAGTGTTACTTCTCCTGCCTGGAAGCAGAGAACATTTCAAACTTGGAAAATGAAGAATTTTACAAATTTTCCACTTTTTTTCTGAATGAAACGCAAAACTGTCACTTAAATTTTTTGTAACTAAAGATGTACAATGTGTCACGGAGAAAACAGTCTCAAATCACTGGATATGTTTAAAGTGTTCCGAAGTTAGAAACCAATTATCATGAGACATGTCAGATTGAAAAATCGAGTCTGGTTATTCAGCTTGAAAACTAGTGTCGGTGGGGTGATAAAGGGTTAAGAGTCTGATAAAATGTAACTTTATGGGCGTCCAACTACATTACATTTGGCTGGTGTAAGTCTGGCCCAAAGCTTAGCATTCCAGCACCACACACAATGACGCTCATGCACACGACCATCTGGGAGCTTGTGGTACAATACATACGTCGCATAGACGACTATGCGCCCAGGCCGGTAAAGTGAGGATAACAATCGCTCACCGTTCTGAGCTGTTGCAGCAAAAACATAGAGCCAACTATTTTATGGAGAGGGGTGTGTGATGTAGTTGTGAGCATGTTCAGGCATACGTTTCTGGACTGAGGCCTGATGTGATGCACAATGACACGTCACACTCGAAAGGTGTGTAAGGGGCCTTAGGCTTTTTTTTTTCTCTTATATTGTGACTTTTGTGGGTCATATATGTGACCAAAATGTAAGACTTTCAACACACTTAACACAGTTCGTTGCACTCATACAGTTTTCCAGTATTGGGCCGGTTATATCTTTAGAAACCAAAGGTGGATGTGTATGAAAAAGTTGTAATTTTGGAGCAACATACTCTCAAGTCCTGAACAGCCATAGGCAAAAGTTTAGAAGGGATTGCAGAAGAATTGTGACTTAAAAAAAGTCACAAAAACCAAGACTCAGCTGTCTGATTATTACCCTTAAGATAAATCAAACAAGTCCAAAACCACAAAAAAGCAAAAATCTTACATAAACAAATATAAGGAAAAGAGAGTGTAGACCGGCACAGCATGAAGACCGTCACATGGGTACATGCATCAAAAAATATCTTCTTTATTGATTAAAAGTCACATAAACACCGGGAAACAAGCAGGTTAACGTGTTCGACGGATACCGTCTTAACATAACCTAAGGTTATGATTAAGACGGATCCGTCGAAACGCGTTAACCCATGTGACGGCTTCTCTTCGGCTGTGCCGGTCTACAACTTCCTTTCCTGCATGTGCTAACGGTTATAGATTAGTCTCTCCGTGCACCAGAAGATTACCACTGAAAGCATACAGCCTGACTGCCCTGATGATCTAAGGTTGGGTGAGCCAGCTTTTTCACTTTCTTCTACGCGGTGTAGTGAAGGGTTATATGTATATGTATAAACAATATATGTGACACATTCCTGATTCCATTCTTATGAATGTTGCCACCAACATTTGTTGGATACTTCTGTGTAAAATGGCGGTGAGAAGCACCAGTAAGTAACAACACCGCTTTCATTTTCTAACAGCACAATGAGAAATAGAAGCTGTGCATTCATAGGCAGGAGGGTGTTTAGACTTTCACACCAACTACCAGTCAGAGACTATGACAGCCATTTTGTGGCAGGTGCAGGTGTATTACAGCTTATTAATGAGCGATCAGACAGCCTAGGGTTCAAACACCCAAGATGCCTGAAAAACACAATGAAAAAAAAAAAGAATTTTAAAAATTAAAAAAAAATCTAAACTTCATAATGTATTTAAAGGAAACCTACCACTTTTAAATGACCCTTCGACCCACAAATACCTTAAGCTAGCTCAGGATGAGCTGATGCCGGACCATATTTTCAATTAAACCAGAAACCGCTGTATTTGTAGAAAAATGATTTTCTTGTGGTAGTAAAATCTCTCTTCGGCGCTTCTATAAGCGCTCATACAGCGCGCCACCCCCCCGCCTGCTCGTGGTCACGCTCTCGTCAGCGCCGCTCCCGTCACAATTTTGCTGTGCCGAGAGCCGGTGACGTCACCGAGCTCTCGGGCACACTAGCGCATGCGCACCACCTCCTCCTGGCGCGTCGCGGCCGGATACCCTTGCGCATGGGCGAAGTCCCGAAGTCCTCGTAGTGGCAGGGGGGAGGCCCCCCCTTCGTGGTGGGAGCGGCGAGCATAGGGTTTTTTTTAAAGTTTCTCCCCCACGGTCTTCTCTCCGAAGCCTCGCGATATTACGAGGCTTCGGGACTTCGCGCATGCGCAATGGGATCCGGCCGCGACGCGCCGGGAGGAGGTGGTGCGCATGCGCTAGTGTGCCCGAGAGCTCGTGGTGACGTCACCGGCTCTCGGGCACAGCAAAATAGTGACGGGAGCGGCGCTGACGAGAGCGTGACCGCGGAGCAGGGTCGGGGTGCGCGCCGTATGACGCTTACAGAAGCGCCCGAAGAGAGATTTTACTACCACAAGAAAATCATTTTTCTACAAATACAGCGGTTTCTGGTTTAATTGAAAATATGGTCCGGCATCAGCTCATCCTGAGCTAGCTTAGGTATTTGTGGGTCAGAAGGGTCATTTAAAGTGGTAGGTTTCCTTAAAACAGCATTTTCCATCAATTTCACTGCAATTTAAATTTTTTTCCAGCTTCCAGTACATTAATGGTATAACACTAGTAAGTACAATTTGTGCAGTAGCCTTTATACTGCGTGTAAACTGAAAAAGTGTTATGACTTTTTTACAAACCGTGCACAAGATTCATATAACAACACTATAAAAGGCTATCTCCATACAGTGGATATTATTACAGTGTTATATAATACATCTCTATACTTTTCAGTGATGGTACAAATAGTGTTAACACTTATATACCTAAAGTTTATTATAATTGTCCCTAAAAAAGTGGACCCCAACCAATCCGGCAAGGTCTCCCTTTAATTTATACACATTATTTATCTGTTGAAGTAAAACTTACTCTCCCTGTCTGTGTCAGAAATTTTCTTGAATGATTCAATTCCATTTTGGTTAAGCTCTTCTGTACTGGAAATATTAATTTTAAAATTCTCTATTTGTTATGTCTTCAATGTTCAAATCCCAGTTTTCTCTCATTTTGGTTCACAGTAAAACAGTAGCTGTATCTGGACTGATGGTTAGTTTCTCTTTCAGTTCTTAACAACAAGTTGTTCAGTTTTTTCCTGAATAATGGAACTACAAAATGAAACACCTGGTTATATCTGTTTACATTGTAATTGCTGTATGAGAGCACTGGTCATACAGTATTTACTGTATATAGAAAGATCCAGGATGACACAAAGCAAAGTAAAACAAGTTATCCTTCATATCAGGCTAGTATTGTCTATTCTGTTAAGGAATAGAATAACAGACACCTAATACTGTACTTATGGTAAACAGAAATCTTTCAGTTTACAATCTCATTCACTTACATGAATGCAAGGACACCGTTTTTTTATTATACCACAAATTTGTTTGTAAATTTTATAAACTGTAGATGAAAAACCTGTAGATGAAAAAAATCTGCACCACATGATAATAAATCTGAAGTGTATTTTAAAGATTTTTTTTTAAATATTGTTGATTATTATGCTACAATATAATTCTGCATGGAAAATCTATGCATACTTTGAATAGTTGGCAGTTGTCCTACAACTTTAAGGGAACCCATTTTAGCACACCCCAGTCCCACAGAACATACTACATACACTCACCCGGCCACTTTATTAGGTACTACACCATGCTAGTAAAGCGGTTGGACCCCCTTTTGCCTTCAGAACTGCTCAATTCTTGTGGCATAGATTCAACAAGGTGCTGGAAGCATTCCTCAGAGATTTTGGTCCATATTGACATGATGGCATCACACAGTTGCCGCAGATTTGTCGGCTGCACATCCATGATGCGAATCTCCCGTTCCACACATCCAAAGATGCTCTATGGATTGAGATCTGGTGACTGTGGAGGCCATTTGAGTACAGTGAACTCATTGTCATGTTCAAGAAACCATCATTGAGATGATTCCAGCTTTATGACATGGCGCATTATCCTGCTGAAAGTAACACCAGATGTTGGGTACATTGTGGTCTAAAGGGATGGACATGTCAGCAACAATACTCAGGTAGGGGGGTGCGTTGCAACGATGCTCAATTGGTACCAGAGGCCCAAAGAGTGCCAAGAAAATATTCCCACACCAAAAACACACCACCACCAGCCTGAACCGTTGATACAAGGCAGGATAGATCCATGCTTTCATGTTGTTGATGCCAAATTCTGACCCTACCATCCGAATGTCAGAGAAATCGAGACTCATCAGACCAGGCAACGTTTTTCCAATCTTCTACTGTCCAATTTCGATGAGCTTGTGCAAATGTAGCCTCAGCTCGTTTCTGTTTTAGCTAAGTGAGAAGGAGTGGCACCCGTGTGTTGTGGTTTTCTGCTGCTGTAGCCCATCTGCCTCAAATTTCGACGTCTATGTGCGTTCAGAGATGCTCTTCTGCCTACCTTGGTTGTAACGGGTGGCGATTTGAGTCACTGTTGCCTTTCCTAAGCTCAGAACCAGTCTGTGGGCCATCTCTCCTTGACCTCTGGCATCAACAAGGCATTTCCGCCCACAAACTGCCGCTCACTGGAGTTTTTTTCTTTTTCGGACCATTCTCTGTAAACCCTAGAGATGGTTGCGTGGTGAAAATCCCAGTAGATCAGCAGTTTTCTGAAATACTCAGACCAGCCCTTCTGGCACCAACAACCATGCCACATTCAAGGCACTCAAATCACATCTTTCTTCCCCCCAACCAAGGTAGGCAGAAGAGCATCTCTGAACGCACAGTACGTCGAAATTTGAGGCAGATGGGCTACAGCAGCAGAAAACCACACCGGGTGCCACTCCTTTCAGCTAAGAACAGGAAACTGAGGC